>JAHCZF010000087.1:0-25000 GCA_024174645.1 Lemna minuta
GGATTGGAAGGCACAGGGATAGACTCGCTCCCCGAGACAATAAAAAACCTGTCTCGGTTGCAGTTTCTTAATGTCCTACACACGGAGATCAAGAAAATGACAAGCGTTGTGTGGGAGATAGAAACTCTCCGGCAAGTGTTTTTCCCACTTGAAGCATCGTTTCCTAATAGGGTCCAATGCCGTTGGAGATCTCTTCAGGTTCTGCATTGGCCAAGTCAAGAAGATCCAGACTGGATGGATGACACCTTGCACAAGGTGAAGGATATCAAAAGTCTGGAAATATGCGGAATCAATCCCTCTCATCACGCGGTGCTCTCTTTGAATTTGCCCCACTTCTCGCGCCTCAAGTTGTTGACACTTCAAGGCTCGTCGATCCCGTGGACAGCTTTGACACTCTCAGACCTCCCTCGACTTCGCACATTGGTCCTATCTGGGCCCATTTCCCGAGGTCCAATAAAGAGCACATCTCCCAAGGAAGTGAGACCTGAGGATATTCCAGGGTCGCCTAGAGGTCTCTCTTGCCTATGCGGTCTAATAAAGAGAACACGTCCTGTGGAAGTGAGAGCTGAGGATATTCCAGGGTCGCTTAGAGGTCTCTCCTGCCTTGAGCTCAACTACGGATGGCCTGCGAGTCTGACCTATCTTGAGCTTATGGCCTCTCATCTCCACCGGGATCCATTGCCTTCTCTTGGCCAGCTCTCTGAACTGAGGTTCCTCACTTTGTGGGGAAAAGTGTACAGTTGGGGGGAAGAGATGAAATTTCGTAGAGACGAGTTCAAGCAGCTGCAGGAACTAAACCTAGAAGACTTCGATCAGCTGATGAGAATGACAGTTGAAGATGGAGCCATGCCACGCCTCCAAAAACTAGAACTATATGAACTCAAAAAACTGAAGAGAATGACTGTTGAAGATGGAGCCATGCCACGCCTCCAAAAACTCAAAATCTACAAGTGCCCGAGACTGAAGACGATCCCCCGAAGATTGGAGGATCTAGCTGAATGGAAAGATCGGACTATGGTGAAAGCGTGATTACGAGTGGCAGTATAATTTTTAGGATGCTGAGGATGTTAGATTGGCAATTTGGCTGTATTTATGATGGAGTTTGGGCGGGAGAAGTCATTAGACCGCTGGGACTTATGGGATCGTTATCCATGGTAGAATATGGGGATGCTTACGCAGAGGATCAGAGTGAAAGCATGAATCAGCCCATCCTAAACTCAGTGTATGGGCGTTAAATCATGTATCTCCTCTTTCAAAATATAATTCTGATTTAAGTTCTTGGACTTAAATCTCTATCTTTTAACTCATAAATGGAAAATATTTTTAAGAGCCTGAATCATTCACAAAAGATATTAGCAAAAATTTTGGATAGCAAAGGCTAGAAGGAGATTTTACCAACTCATCAGCGACATCAACAATTCATTCGAGACAGTGGTAGCTCATTGAAGTTAGTGGTTGATAACATGTAATTTCACGCACTATATCATGTATTTTATCCATTTCTTATTTAAAATATAATGATAAATGCATGTTATCATGATTTAGAATGATTACATTGATGAATTCTATGTTTTAAAATATGTTCTTGATTTTTCATAAATTAATAGCATTTTATGAGCATTTATTGGTATTGATTTATTAAAAATATAATTTTATTTTATTATAAAATGAAATTTCTATTTAAAATGCCTTGATTGACATGAAATTATATATAAATTTCATTTTATTATGAATTTTATTGCACGAATTTATTTCCAAGAGGAAATTAATATGCTTCTAGAATTTTTAGAATTTTTGGGAATATTTTACGAAATTAAAATCATTGAAAATATTTGTTTAATATAAAAATAAAGTAAATAAATAATAAATACAATAAAATAATAAAAAGGAAATATTTGTTAAAAGAAGAGAGGAGAGAGAGTCGTTCTCTCTCTCTCTCTCTCTCTCTCTCTCTCATGACGAAATTTATCTATCTTCAGATTTACTATTTTTCAAGGATATAAGCAATCCAAAGTATTTAGTTACTTAGTTTACTAACCATTTGAATATGAAGATATAATACATACTTAAAATGCAATAAACTTTCTTGAGGAGCCGTAGTTTTTGGGCTACAAACTAGTGGCATAATTGGTTAAATCAAGAGCAGAATTTTTAGATGTTTATTTGCCCTTATTTCATGATTCTAATAGGTACCAATGGATGATTTAAACTGAATACGTTGAATAGGATTTGTCTCTATATTACTTTTATATTGTGTTGTTGATGCATAAACCTTTTTAGGTTTACTAGACAAGTGCACTCTAAGTTCTTCCATATATTTCTCCACATAGGATTAATATTCGCAGCATAGTTTCTTGCATATTTCGGCTCATCTTTTGATGTTGATCATGCAAGAGATTGTAGTGATGAGACTCTAACTTTAGATATAGTACTTATCTTGATAGAAACTCAATTATGTGCCTATCCAAGAGGTAAAATGTGTTTTTGAGATCTACTATGGAAGTGGAGTACTGATAACATCCATATTTAACTTGTATTTTCATCATAATTAATTGATATTAATACTTAATTTATGTAACTATGATGCATGTTATCATAGTGTTATGACATTCTTCATCATTGGCATTTCATTTCACTAAAATTCACATTTTTGCATTATTTAGGATGAATTATTTGTTTTATTGATGTTTGACCCTTTTCAATGTCAAACAACTCATAATTGACCAAATTTCTTGATTTGAATTTTTAGGACTTTAGTGGATGATTAAAAGAAGAGATTAGATGAAGAGAATGATGGGATGAACCAAAAATCAACTTTAGAGGGTTGACTTAATTTGGCTTTTAAAGTCAAGTTAGAATTATTTTAGTTCATCATATTTTCTTGCTAATTTTTATATTTCTGGTGGCATGAGATGAAAGAAAAAGAACTTTGTGATCCAATGAAGAAAATTTGAGTCAAAAAGGCCTTTTGAAAGCTAGTAATTTCTTAAGTTTATATATTTTTTTGGAATGTATTTTGATTTTTCAGAACTTTTAAAGGCTGAAAACGCAAAAATTGGGTATATTTAGTGGGGGGGATGAACACGAAGCTGACATGGCAATGAGGACACGTGGCAGTGCCAAGTGGGCCTGCACGGATCCGCATACACCTACCTGGCGTGCACACTAACGGCAAGTGGGCTAAGCGGATTGGGCCCATGGGTATAGTGGGCTCGATTATCAAGTAGGCAAGAGTGGGGCGTCATAAGGCCCATACGGCGACTCAAAGTCATAAAGGGGTCACCTCTTATAAAGGTAATTATATCCGTGAATTTTTCCATGTGGGACTAACTTATTTTATCATTTCATAGGAGACGTGGCAGTTCATGAGGCACCGGATCAAATGCGGGAAAGGGCGTGCGTTAACGTGGCAGATCTTGGTCCACTAGATCTAGATCAAACACACGTGACGAATTCGCGACCGTCAATCTCATTAGTGAGATCCAAAAGTGAGAACTTCATTTCGCAATTGGCGAATTCAAGAGAGAAGGTGGAGTCGCATCATGGGATAGTGGCCCACTTCCTCTACGCGATGTGGCATCATCTGAGCCGTCTGATTTCTTAAAAGGAAATGAACGGCCGAGATGTAATCAGTAATCACAAAATATGTCTATAAATTTATGTTCTCTTTCTTTTACGGAATTTCAACTCTTAAATAAACGTACAATTGAGCATTTTTAGAGGAAAATCTTGAGTTCTTCATGAATTCTTTGAGTTCTAGATTCAATCACGCACGGATTGAGGCAAGAATTTTGTGAAAGTTGTGAGCAAATGGAACGTAACTGCCCCTTGAATGCCGAAATCACGCCAGAGAATGAATTGGAGAAATTTATAGCAATCAAAGCAATTTGAATGCTTAATCTTCGCGTCAATCGGGTTAGTAGGGTACTATCTTCGTAATCTCTATGGCATAGGTCATTTAGATTAGAATTAGATACGTTTTAAGAACCGAGAAGTTTTCGTTTTCCTAAATTTTCTTTGCGGATTTTTGTTGATCTTCGAACACGGATTTCTCCTAGATCTTAAGTTCAATTCTAACTAATTTTGTATCATTGGATACCTTGTTGATTCAGCTTTTGGTGCCTACCTTATTTGAAATTTTTCATTAAGGTTTGACCCCTCGATTTGCCTTTTGACCAACTACTATTAAAAAATTAGTCTGAATTTGGTTGTTGACTTTTGAGAGCTATTTCTACAAATCTACAAGGTGAAATTTGTTAATTTTGTTGTCTTTTTTATCCATGCATAGGTGAATTTTCAGTTTTGGATACCATTTGATCTGTCAATTGAAGGATTTTGATTAAAACCTTAATTTTGGTGAGTTTTTGTCTGTCGACTTTGAAAAAAAAATAGTAAATCCATTTGTGCTCCAAAAAAGACAATTTTTATATTAGTACTCTCTTCTTTCACTCTAGTTTCTAAAAAATTATAATTTTAGTAATATTATCTCACCTCTTTCTTCTCTAATTTCACATAAAGTCAAAGTAGGGTCAAAGTCAATGATTTGACTTTGACTTTTGACTTTCCTTCTCCAAAAAATTTCCAAAACTCTAAAAACATCTTCTCTCATATATTAGTAATATTTCATTTTATTATATAGCATATTCCTTACTTAAAATCCCTAATTAATTGTATGTTGACCAAGTCAGCTCTTTCAATAAAAGTCAACTGTGTCCTATGTGGATTTGGACTTATATCTTTTGACAGACCATCGTGTGTTTTAACGATCGCGCGTTTCATCTCTCGTCAAGTACCAAGTAATGGCTCATGTGAATTTAGAAGTAGAGTACTTAGTTATTTTTATGATTTGTATTATTGGAGCTTGGTTCTCCATTTGAAACTCCCCTGAAGCTTTACTATTGTATCCAAAGTGAGTTTTTGATTGTGAATCATTAAATTATAAAACTCATTTTGTCATTGAGTAAAGACTATGAGTGCAATGAGCTCTAAATTTTAATTATTTAACAAATAACTCTCACCATAAAAAACTCACTTTGGAGATGCTCTCACAATCGATCATGCTTTTGAGAGTCCATACACCTCTCCCAAAATTGGTAGCTTGCATCCAACACAAGGAATGAATAGAAAAGATTAAAAAAAAAACTTCCCAAACATGATGTTCACTACACGATAGATAATTAATCAATGCTTTCTTTCTTCTAACTAGCCAATGCTAAAAGCATCAAAAGAAACTTGAAAACTCCTAGTTTTTTACTCCATTTTCAAAGCAGCCACCATTAAGGTATAAAATTCAGAATGAAGATTCTACACATAAATTTCAGCTCCAAAATCTATTGAGATCTCAAGATATCATAAATTCAATTTGGAACATTTATTCTCATTGATTTTTCCTTAAAAATCACTTGATTTAGCTCACTATATGATTGGGAGTTGACAAAAAAAAATTTAGTAAACATTGAAAACACACTTCTTCATGACAAAATAATTTTCAAATTGACTAATTTTATGATTTAATTAAGAATTAATTAGGATAACAATGAGTAAAGGTTAAATCTATGGAGAATTAGGGAGATATTTGAGAGATTATTACATTTTGATCAAATTGAATGATGAATTGGGTGGAAAAGTAGGGAAAATTAATATTTTTGTAGAAAGAAAACTCTAAGAAAAATCCACGAAATCAAAAATCACTAAATTCTTATTAGTATTTGTAGAGCAAATCAAGGAGCCAAATAAGGGGAAAAACTTGATTGCAAAGAGAGAGAAAATAGAAATTGCATAAAATTGAAGTAATCTGTGGATTGAAATTAAAATCTAATTGTATAGGGCAAAAGATTAGGAAGAAAATACATAATCTAACCCAAAAATCATACTTGAAAGTGATGCAGGACCGGGCTGGTAAGCCCGACCGTGCACGAAATACTAAAAAGGGAATCTTGGGATAGGATATCCTGGGGTGAACTACGATGATGGTGATGCTCTATCAGTGCCAACAAAAAAACTGCCTTCCCGCACGTCGTCTTCGAAGCTCGTGGAGCGCCCCAAGTAATGTCAATCCAGGAGTCCTCTAGGTCCACATCCTCATGGGCGTTGGGCCTTGGGTGGCCAAGGGAGCCCGACGATCAACCCAATGGATTGGACCACGTTCTCAATCCACTCGAGTCGTCCTCTCAATTGACCTAGACTAAGTCCCGATGGCGGTGGATGCAAGTGCGGGAAATACTGCAATAAATAAAGGTACTTCAAAGTAAGAGGAGAGGATGCGTGCCTAACCTGCGAGGCACGAGCCCTATCGGTCACGACGGGGGAGGTTGTTTGTACGCGACACAAGCAGTCAGCACAAGTGGTGCCGAAATCGAGCGAGGGCGAGAAGGGTGGATGATGGGATGTGAAGAGTGGGCGATGGCACACAGGAGCAGCAGAGTGGTAGGGCACTAAGCAAGCAGGCACGGCTAATGGAGAGTGGCCAATGCGGAGGGTGGGCGTGCAGGCATAGACAGGAGCGTGCCCGGGCGCGTCTAGGGGCTGGGCACATAATCATTGAGCCGGGAGCGAGCACGGCTTGGGCTGAGTGTGGACACGGCCTGGGCCCGACGCGAGAGCCGATGAAACCGAGCGTGAGGAGGCTAGATCAGGTTTGAGCGCAGGTTGGAGCAAGTATGTGATGGATATTATGTGGCGTATAAGCCAATCACACTTTCATGTATCTTGTTTATGTTCATTGAAATGAAATTTATTCATTTTCATTCTTGTGTGATGTTTGCAATGAAGTCCATGAGCATATGCAAATGACTAAGTGAATTATCATGAGATCATAATATAGTGATCACTAGTCTTTAAACATATGTTCTAAATATTCATATTCGGGGGATATTCGATAAGGACATCGAATTATCCGGAAAGAATAGCACTATCTAATCCATCTCATATGATGAGTATGGCTGATCCTATAGCCATCGGTGTGGAGCCACTAAGGATAGATAGTGGGTGCTCTTTGGAAAAAGAGTTCACTGAATTGATCCGTATGAATCCCTGAATGGTATTATACCTAACTGTCAATCAGGTTGATTCATGTCATGATTGTGTATGTGGTCCTTTGACTTGAGACACCAAAGACATCTTGTGGATGGATGATCGTGTTTTGATTATGACTTACGAATCCCTAGCCACGGGATATCTAAAATGTCATATATTGGATATGACATGAAGTCCACGAAGATGATTGTGTGGTCAAGATGGGATCGTCCACCCTCGGTATTTGAGGAGATTGACTCAAAGGAATGAGATGCGATGAAATCCTTGGCCAAGGTGGTAGAAATATCGAAGAAGGAGTTCTCGATGATTTCTACACGCATCAGTACTAACTTGAGTGACCGATTAGGGTTTGACCGTACCCTAAGTCATTCATGAGTCTAATGTGGATGAAGGATTAAACATACATGGTAATCAATGATGGGAAGGTTCCATAAGTGAGTTCTTACATACTCCATATCTCTTAGAGTACGTGGTGTAGCTTGGCACCCAACGGGCTGGCAACTCAACCTATCAATTGGGTTAAATCGATCCTTGATTAATTAATCTATATGTGAATGTGGATAATTAATTAAGGTTGACCAATAAGGTGTTATTTGGTCTATAGAGTTATTAACTAGTGAGATATATGGACCTAGAGGGTCACACACATAAGGTTTATGGATGTTGGTGGATATAGACATAATTATGAGGGTTTTTATGAAAAACCCTCATTCCAAATGTCTATAAATAAGGGGAGGACGACCACAACTAAAGGGGCCCATGCAAGCCTTGTGGGAATTCTCTCCTTTCTTCTCTTTCTCTCTTGGTGAAGAGCTTTGAAGAGGAGATCCAACCATCCGGAGATTGTGTGGATACCGCTAGAGGCTAGACACTTGAATAGCTTCAAGAACTCCTTCAAGGAATCCTTGTAAGTATAGTTTTCTCATACATACTAGATGATATGATCATCTGTTCTTGGTGGCTCGGTATTTTGAATGTCCGATTCAATGTTTTCCACTGCATTTGATGTTTTGATCAAAATTTCGGAAAGTTATCAACCTCAGATCCCATCAGTATGGGCACGGTGTGGGCCCAATGTAGGGGTCGCTCGGACAAGGCGCGCGGGGCAGCCGGGTCCAGGCACTGGCGCAGTCGAGACTTGCACGGGTGTTGGCAGGTTGCCTAGGTGGCGGGTCAAGTGCGTTGACCGGGCACCTTGAGGAGGAATCGGATGGGAACCTTGGGGAAGCAGTTATTGGCGAAGGCAACGCGAGTAGGGGGAGGAAGGGCACGACTGAAGGCAACACGGGCTGGCAGGTCGCGGTACCTTGTCGCGAGCGAATTTCAATTGAAATTCACAAATTCTATCACTCGCTGGGTGGTTGATAACATGCTATTTATGCATGTAATTACATAGTTATTAATGCAAATTAATGCATTAATCATTACAAATATATGCATGTTATCGTTTTTTAAGCATATTTCTATTATTTTGTGTAAATTCATGTTATGATCTTAAAATACATCAATTTATGGGTTATTATGCATAATTAAACATTTCAATCTTTAATCCTAATTATATTTATGATCATAATCATGTTTTAAGAGTGAAAATATGAGAGAAAAGACATTTACTAACATTTATGTATTTATATGAATTTATTTTATATAATACATAAATGTATAAAATTAATATAAATTAATTCTCTTATTGTATTTATAATTTGACTTTTTATAATGATAGATTATTCAATTCTGAATCCAACAAAACAAATTTGACTTAATTTGGAGTTATATTTTGAAAGTTATGAATTTTATAATTTTCTAGAATTTTCTAGAATTTTTCTGAATTTAATTTGATTTATTTTCAATTTTTAAATGTTTTAAAATAATAATAATAATATAATAATAATAAAAATATAATTTTAGTGCGTGGGCCCAAGTGGATGCGACATGGCACGCAAGGCCACGTGGACACGCGCGCCTGCCTGCGTGGCGCTGATGTGACACATGGAGCTTAATTTATTTACTATATATATTTTCTATATAGTTCATATAATA
Organism: Lemna minuta; assembly: GCA_024174645.1. NCBI lineage: Eukaryota > Viridiplantae > Streptophyta > Magnoliopsida > Alismatales > Araceae > Lemna > Lemna minuta. The sequence continues at coordinate 9,076 of JAHCZF010000087.1, forward strand.
TATATGGATCCCCCGTGTATAAGGGGACATCTGATTAATGGCCTTCATCGCTCCACATTATAAACACAATAGATCCCATTATTTTCCCGGTGTGGGACTATTTTGCTTACCTTTGTTTTGATTTCAGGACGACGTGGCGAGCTGTGGAGCGTCGGATTGCCAGCGCGTTGATCGAGCGGCGTCGATCGCGTGGACACGAGGTCCACGCGATCAGATAATCAAGCACGTGCGCTGATATTCACTTAATTGAATGCATCGGAGCCGTTGATCGTATTTGATTTCCGATCAAATCGCAACCATCGGATGGATATCCGACGAATCAAATGAAGCGACGATCCATTTTACAGGACATCAAATTGCGATCGTTCATCGCGATGATCAGCAACAGATCCGACGGTCCAAATCAGTTTCGGTTTTTATAAAACCGGTTCTTCGCGCGAAAAGATAGGCCCGCGACTTTTTGACAAATTCTCCTTTTTTAGAGAGTGTTTTCGCGTGCCGTTTGTTTCTAATTGTTTACAACTCATTTACACTCCAATTGCATGCTTCAATTTAGATTTCGATCGAAAGAAATGGATGAATTCAAGTCTTGAACTTCAAACTTCATCTTCAGAATTTCGGAATGAAAAGCCTTGAATCCGGCGATTAATTGGATCATTTCGAAGGTTAAGTTGGGTTAGATTGGTTGATTTCATCTTAAGCTTTAATCATTTAGTGTTAATTTTAGTTTTAGAATTGTAGATTTAGTTTAATTTAGATTTAATTTTGGTTTTAAATCGTTTTTCGAAACAAAAATTTCATCTATCTCCAAACTTCGATTTCTCTTCGAATTCTCTACCAAATCACCTGATTTTTTATTCCGTGGATTCGATTTTGAGTTATCTTTCTTAATAAACTAAAATGCCCAATTTCTAATCTCAATTCATCGTCCGATTTGACTGAATTTCAAAGACATCTCTCAAATTTCTCTAATTCTCCGTGGATTCGACCCTTAATTACCATTATACTAATTAATTACTTTGATTAATCATAAATTGGTAATATTAGGACTTTATTTTGACACTAAGTCGTGTGCATTCAACGACCATACGATTTAGTCTCGTCAGTGGTCAGGTGGGATTTGCAGAGGTAATGAGGTGGGGAATGAGGAAATTCAGTGAGATAGGGTGACTGTAGTGGAGTGTCGGAGTGGAGGTGGTAGAGCGATAGGGGAATTTGGCAGGGTGAAGGAGGGGCGAGGTCTGTGGGAGAGGAAGGTTGAGCGACTATGATGTGGATGGCAAGGACAGTGGGAGAGGGAAAGTGGAGAGACGGGGAGAGGAAGATGGGGTTGCGGAAAGGGAAATTTATGACGGGAAGGTTGGGCGATGGGAGTTTCGGTGACGGAGAGGTTCTGGGCAACGAGAAGTTGATGGAGAATTTAGGAAAGGTGAGGAGTAGGTGATGGAAAAATGGGAGATAGGCGAGGCTGATGGTTGATGTTGGATGAGTGACGCGAAGTGGGGAAGTGTGGGCTGCGGGAGAGAGATGGCGACACAAATGGGATGAATTTGGGGCGTCGAAAATGGGGAGGTAAGGTTAGATGTGATAACATGCTAATTAGACATGATAATACATGATTATTAATGCATATTAAGACATAAAAGATTTCATTCCTATGCATGTTATCACATCCATGAGTATTTATCTATCATTTTATGAAAAAGTCATTATAATCTCAAAATACTTTAATTTAGGGTTAATTATGATGAACATTTATTTAATTTTCTAAAGTTAAGATCTTAAAGAAATGAATGTATTTTTGAAATAAAAATTAAAATATCTTGTTTTTTTATTAATTTTGACTTTTTAGAATGATAGATAATTAAATTTCGGATCAAATGAAAGAAATTTTGATTAATTTGGAGTTATATTTTGAAAGTTATGAATTTTCTAATTTTTAGGGATTTTTCTAGAATTTCTCTGAATTTTTCTGAATTATTAATGAATTTCTAAGGATTTTTCAGAATTAAAAATCAAATTTTTCTAATTAAACCTCAATTTTTCAAATATTTTATAACACGTAGGTGACGTGGCGCTATTAGAGCTGTCCGATCGGATTGCGATCAACGATAGTGATGAGGAGGCGACGTGGGATCGTGAGGAGGGTCTGATCGCACGTGATCAACCGTTGATCTTCACTTACTCGATGGGAATAACTGGTGTAATCAGTGTTCACCGGATCGTTTTAATCTCGACCGTTGAGCGCAAGAGTTATAACGGTCGAGATTAAACCGATGGAAAACGCATCTGAGGCGTGTGATCGTGATTGAACGGATGCATTTCGATGCGTTTTCCATCGTTGGAGATCTCTTCAGGTTCTGCGTTGGCCAAGTCGAGAAGATCCAAACTGGATGGATGACACCTTGCACAAGGTGAAGGATATCAAAACTCTGGAAATACAGGAAATCAATGCCTCTCATCATGAGGTGCTCTCTTTGAATTTGCCCCAGTTCTCGCGCCTCAAGATTTTGAGTCTTCAAGGCTCGTCGATCCCGTGGACAGCTTTGACACTCTCAGGCCTCCCTCAACTTCGCACATTAGTCCTATCTGGGCCAATAAAGAGAACATGTCCTGAGGAAGTGAGAGCTGAGGATATTCCAGGGTCGCTTAGAGGTCTCTCCTGCCTTGAGCTCAACTATGGATGGCCTGCGAGTCTGACCTATCTTCGACTTGTTAACTCTCATGTCCACTGGGATCCATTGCCTTTTCTTGGCCAGCTCTCTGAACTGAGGTTTCTCTCTTTGATATTTATAGGGTTCAATTGGGGGAAAGAGATGAAATTTCGTGGAGACGAGTTCAAGCAGCTGCAGAAACTAACGCTACAGTACACAACGACGAGAATTATTGTGGAAGATGGAGCCATGCCACGCCTCCAAAAACTACGACTATCTTACAATCACAAACTGAAGAGAATGACTGTTGAAGATGGAGCCATGCCACCCCTCCAAAAACTCAAAATCTCCAACTGCAAGAAACTGGAGAGAATGACTGTTGAAGATGGAGCCATGCCACGCCTCCAGAAACTCGAAATCTGCGAGTGCCCGAGACTGAAGACGATCCCCCGAAGATTGGAGGATCTAGTTGAATGGAAAGATCAGCTTGATTTCGAGATGGAGTGTAGTTTTTAGGATGCTGAAGATGTTAGATTGGCAATTTGGTTGTATTTATGATGGAGTTTGGGCGGGAGACCACTGGGACTTACATGAGACAGTTATCCATGGTAGAATATGGGGACGCTTACGCAAGAGGATCGAGTGAAAGCATGAAACGGCCCATCCTAAACTCAGTGTATGGGCGTTAAATCATGTATCTCCTCTTTCAAAAAAAATTCTGATTTAAGTTCTTGGACTTAAATCTCTATCTTTTAACTCATAAATGGAAAATATTTTTAAGAGCCTAAATCACTCACAAAAGATATTAGCAAAAATTTTGAACGGCAAAGGCTAGAAGGAGATTTTACCAACTCATCAGAGACAGTGGTAGCTCATTGAAGTTAGTAGCTGATAACATGTCATTTCACGCACTAATATCACGTACTTTATGCATTTCTTCTTTAAAATCTAATGATAAATGCATGTTATCATTAGATTTAAAATGATTAAATTGATGAATTCTATGTTTTAAAATACGTTCATGATTTTTCATAAATTAATAGCATTTTATGAGCATTTATTGATATTATTGATTTATCAAGAGTATAATTTTCTTTTATTATAAAATGAAATTTCTACTTAAAATTCCTTGATTGGCATGAAATTATTTATAAATTGCATTTGATCATGAATTTTATTGAACGAACTGCATTTTATCATGAAATTAATATGTTTATGGATTTTTTAGAATTTTTGGGAATATTTTACAAAATTAAAATCATTGAAAATATTTTTTTAATATATAAATAAATTAAATAACTAATAAATTAAATAAAATAATAGAAAGGAAATATAGAAAAAAGAAGAGAGGAGAGAGACTCTCTCTCTCTCGTGACAAAATTTATCTATCTTCAGATTTACTATTTTTCAAGGATATAATGAATCTAGAGTATTTAGTTCTTTAGCTTACTAACCATTTGAATATGATAATATAATGCCTACTTAAAATGTAATAAACTTTCTTGAGGAGAGGTAGTTTTTGGGCTACAAACTAGAGGCATAATTGGTTAAATCAAGAGCAGAATTTTTGGATGTTTTTTGTCCTTATTTCATGATTCTAATAGGTACCAAAGGATGATTTAAACTGAATTCATTGACTAGGATTTGTCTCTATATTACTTTTATATTGTGTTGTTGATGCATAAACCTTTCTAGGTTTAGTAGACCAGTGCACTCTAAGTTCTTGCATATATTTCTCCAGGCAAAGAATTAATATTTGCAGCATAGCTACTTGCATATTTAGGCTAATCTTTTCATGTTGATTATTGATAACATGCATTTATAACCTGAATTCTTACCTTAATTAACTCATATTCATGCTTATTTTATGTGAATATGATGCATGTTATCATACTTTTTAGGAATTTTCTCCATTGGCATGTCGTTTCGTTAAAGTTGATATTTATGCATAAATTAGAGATAATTTCATGCTTAAGAGAGGATCAATCTTTTGTTTAGATTAATAATAGTTAATCTCTATTATTAAATGATTTTTGACTTTAGGAAATGTTTAGAAAGGTAATTTCAAGATGAATTTATGAATTAAAGTGTTTAATGGAAAAAAATGATTTAAGTAAATTGTAAATCATCTTGATTTCTTCTTTCTAAATATATTTTAAATGACATAATATTAAAACGGAAAGAATTTATGATCCAATGGAGAAAATTTCCATTAAAAAGGAGTTGTATATTTTAAATTAGGAATTTCAGAAGTTTTAAGCCTTTTTCCGATTTTTATTTGATTTTTAATTGAATTTTTGAGTATTTTTTTAGTTAGAAAAATCGTGAAAAAGGGAAAACGTACCTGCGGAGCTGACGTGGCGCGTGACGGCTGACGTGGCGTATGCTGGCTGACGTGGCGAGCGAACCCACGTGGCGCGCGAGTCCACCGCGCCGTTACGACGTGGCGCTGAGGCCACGTGGCAGGACACGTGTGGCCCGCGCATGACGTGTGGCTGACACGTGGCATTTATATCATATAACATAGTCATATCATAGGGTTATCGTACATATAAGCTTATTCTTAGAACTGGCTGATAGTGATAACCGCTGCCCTATTTAATCGCGACTTTTCCCATCATTTCTTCCGTGTGGGACTATGTTCCACACGGTTTTATATGCAGGGTGACGTGGCGCACAGGTGATATGGCAGCGCACGGGTGGCCCGCGCAGAAGGCGCACAGGGCGCGCCAAGTGACAGAGAGGCCACGCGGCCACGTGGGCGCGCGTGTGGGGCGACACGTGTGCCTGGCTATAGAGAGAGAAAGGAAAAGCTTAGGAGGGGAATTCGTTCCCCTATTTAATCGCGCCGTCTTCCTCTATTTTCTCCGTGTGGGACTATGTTCCCACACGGTTTTTCTGTTTTGCAAGACGCGTGGCGGTGCGAGGAGCGTCAGATTCCGGCTCAACGGCGGTGATCGCGTGGACCCGAGTCCACGCGATCACGATCAAAGCATGTGCGTGAAAACCACTTTAAGTGACTGCGATCCGAGCGTTTACCCGACGCCACGTGGCGACGCGAGGAGCGTCGCATGATCATCAAAACGGGAGGCTGCTTGATCACGATCTAACCGTCCATTCTCTTGAAGCTTCATCGGACGGCAGCGGAGCATCGTGGAAGAACGCCAGGATCGAGCCGCGATCGCGGCGCGATCGAGCCGCGATCGAGACGCGATCGCGGGAGCGTTCGAGCGGAATCCACTCCAGGATCATCGGAGACGCTTTCGTGAAGATCAGCAGCAAGATCAACGCCCAATCGACGCACAATCAGGCCACGATCGTGGTCAATTGTGGTCGATTTTGGCGAAAAAACTTGGCCAGAAAATGCGGGAATCATGGCAAAATTGAAGACATTTGGCCTCAAATTCCGGAGCTACGACGCCGCCAAGTGAAAACCGCTCCCTTGATGCTACAAATCCGCGTCCACGACCCGCTCCATCACCCACGATTTCAAGCCTAATTTTCTCTTTAAAAGCATGTATTTCCCTTCTTTGTTCTTCAACTTTTGATCGATTTGTGAAGGAATTAAGCAAATTTCGAGGAAGATCTTAAGTTCATCGTGATTCCCCTGCGTTTAGACTCGATTCCGAAGGGATTGGAGCGGGATTGATCGCGAATTCCTCCTTGATTTCATCGAATTTTCCCCTTGAATTCCGAAAAGTCCGTGAGAAAGGATCCGAGCAAATTCACTCCAATTCGTGCAAATTGGAGCTTAATTCTTGTGGCAATTGGGTTAGTAGTGAGATTCGATCGATTATCAAGAGGTAATTTGAGTTTTTATTAGATTTAGAAGTTTAATTTTGCAAATTAGTTCAGAGTGTTCTTCATTTTCCCCAAATTTCAGTCCGAAAAGTTGCTTATTTTGAAAATAGGATATCTCTCAGATTATAATTCCAAATCACTTGATTTTGGTTTCATTGGATTCCTCTTTTCATCAGCTTTTCGTGGAGAGAATTTCATCAAATTCTAAGTTCATTTGACCCTTCAATTTAACGTTTGACCACGGACTGTTCATCTTTCATCAGAAGTCAAATGTTGATAATTTGACCGCACGAAAACGAGACGTCAATTATGCAAGAGATTGTAGTGATGAGATTCTAAATTTAGATATAGTACTTATCTTGATAGAAACTCATTTATGTGCCTATCCAAGAAGTAAAATGTGTTTTTGACATTTACTATGGAAGTGGAGTACCAAGCAATGGTTCTTGTGCCTTTAGAAGTGGAGTACTCAGTTATTTTTATGATCTCTAATGTTGGAGCTTGGTTCTCCATTTGAAACTTCCTTGAAGATTGACTAGTGTATCCAAAGTGTGTTTTTGATCGTGAATCGTTAAATTACAAAACTCATTTTGACATTGAGTAAAGACTATGAGTGCAATGAGCTCTGACTTTTAATTATTTAACACATAACTCTCATGATCAAAAACTCACTTTGGAGATGCTCTCAGAATCAATCATTCGTTTGAGAGTCCATACACCTCTCCCATACTTGGCAGCTTGCATCCAACACAAAGAATGAATAGAAAAGACAAAAAAAACTCACCAAACATGATGTTCACTACACAATAGATAATTAATCAAAAATTTCTTTCTTCCAACTAGCCAATGCTAGAAGCATCTAAATAAACTTGAAAAAACCTAGTTTTTTACTCCATTTTTAAAGCGGCCACCATTAAAGTATAGAATGAAGATTCTACACATAAATTTCAGTTCCAAACTCTATTAAGATCTCGGGATATCAAAATTTCAATTTGGAACATTTATTCTCGTTGATTTTTCCTTAAAAATCACTTGATTCAGCTCACTATCTGATATTCTTTGATCAAGATCGGGAGTTGACAAAACAAATTTATGCAAACATTGAAAACATACGTCCGAATTACAAAATAATTTTCAAATTGACTAATTATATGATTTACGTAAGAATTAATTAGGGTAACAATGAGTAAAGGTCAAATCTATGGAGAATTAGGGAGATTTTTTAGAGACTTTTAAAATTTGATCAAATTGGACGATGAATTGGGTGAGAAATTAGGAAAAATTAATATTTTTTAAAAAGAAAGCTCTAAGAAAATCCACAAATAAAAAATCACTCAATTTAGATTAGTATTTGTAGAGAAATCAAGGTACCAAATAAGGGGAAAGAAATTGATCCCAAACAGAGAGAAAATAGAAATTGTGTAAAATTGAACTAATCTGTGGATTAAAATTAAAATCTAATGGTATAAGGCAAAAGATTAGGAAGAAAACACATAATCTAACCCAAAAATTGTGCTTGAAATGATCCTATTAATTGCTGGACAAAGGCTTTTCATTCTGTGTTTCGAAAAACAAAAATTTGAGGTTCAAGCGACAAAGTCTTCCTTCTCCACAAACAAAATATTGATTTCAAATACTCCCTAAAAGTAGAAATGAGTCTAGAAGAGGAAGAAAACAAGAGATTCAAGAATTGTGCTATCCTAAGGTCTAGTCGATCAAAAATCCTCGAATGCTTTAACACCGTAAAAGAAAAGGGGGGTTAATAAGGAGAGTATGAATTGAAAGTAATTGTCAAATCACCTTCTCTTATTTAACTAACGGCTATGATTAAACTTCCTTCTTGATGGAGCCTCAAGATCATGTCACGTCATCACATGTCTACGAATCATCGTAAAACATTTGTCGTTTAATTTTCAATGGATGCCCATGATCCTGCCATGCATCACTCGTACAAACCCAACAAGTGCATTCAATTTGGCCCATTCTGACTCCCAAGTGAACAACCAAGATTGATGACGCTTTATAGACATCGTCATCCAACCGGAACACGACGTGCACCCCTTACTTAAGTGACAATGAAGGACTCAGATTAAATGTCCCTTCTTCAAACCAATCAGATGCTCTAAAGTGTGCCACATCACCTCCATAAACTAAAGAAAAGATAGTCCCACATTGAAAAAATGAAGGTACCCATTGCGCATAAATACACAAGCGGTTTATATGCATAACTTATGCCCTTAAAAAGGATGCTTAATACTAATTATGCACGCCAATTGTATGCATGCATTACACGTATGTCATATGGCACGCGCATAACTCCCCCCCAAACATCATCCGCCATGTTAGTGCGTGCATAAAAACTATTTTTTAATGTTTTAAATTAAAATAAAGTCAAAATATATCCTAAAAACTTCATAAGAATTCTAGAAAATTCCCTAAAAATGTATAAAAATTCATAACTTTAATTATACAACTCCTTTTTAATCCAAATTTTTTTCTTAGAAATGAAATATTCAATTATTTCATAAATTAAATTTTAAGAAATAACAAGAGAATAAATTTTTAACTCAAAAAAAATACATTCATTTTCTTTGAAAAAAACTAGAAAAATAAGTGAGTAAGTGTAAAAATATTTTCTCTTATTCTTTGCAATTAAAACTTAATTATAATCTCACATAAAAATGAAAATAATTTATTATAAATTTTAAACCTTTTAATTATATATGATTTATCCCTAAAAATGATATATTTTGATATTATAATTTCATTTGCATAGAATGATGAATAAGCACTCAAAGTATGATAACATGCTTAAAAATGAAATATTTATGCCTTAATTTGATTTAATAATTATGTAAATACAAGTACAATTTGCACGTCATCAAGAGCCACCAAATTGTATCACATGTCATCTTGTGATTCGTCAAAGAGAGGAGAGAGAGCTAGGAATAGTGACAACCATTGAATTTTCTTTATCAAGGTTGGAACACTCTAGATTGTGTCAAATGGCAATGTGTGATTCTCAATGGTGAAGAGACTAAATTGGGATCAATTTGGGCCATCCATCATGTGGTCCGCAATCTAACACTTCAGATGTGCCCGTCACATCATACTCTTGTTGACCATGATTAAAGGATCATGTGAACCCCTTCCACAAGGTCAACGGTTCCATTGATGCCGCAAGGCCCTACGAAAAGAAAAGATTAGTTCTACTTGGTAAATTGTTTAGATATTTTTATTTAAAATATTTGGTCCTTTAAGGGCTATTGAGGATTAGAAAAAAGGTTTAAGAAAAATTACTCCCCTTAACTCCACCACAAAGGCACTGTCTTTGCACCACATGGCACTATCTTGTGGCGCCAAGTGCGCATGCTTCCACATTAGCATGCCATGTCAAATAAATGATTTTCTGGTTTTTAAATATCTTGAAATATATCCAGAAAATCCAGATCAATAAATAAATATAAAAAATTCATTGAAAAAAATCCCAGGAAATTTGAAAAAAATTTGGAGAAATTTCTAGAAAAGTCCCTAAACTTAAAAATAATCATATTTTTTTCATAGAAAACTCTTTGAATAAAATTTTTTTCCATTTAGATCCTCATTGTGTACTATTTATCAATATCATTTGAAATTAAATTTGAAACGAGATAAAAATAATAAATTTTCATTAAATCGCTTTGTTTTCTTCTCGTTTTTGTCTTTATCATCCTTCGTTCATAACTTACAATCATGAAACTCGCACAAATATGATTAATTCATGCTTATTTAATCTCAAAAGAGGTCAAATATCAATTATGAATAAACTTAACCATGATTTAGTACAAATTCAGCTTATGAGCAAAATGACATGATGAATGCTAAAAATTTTATCAAAACATGATAACATGCATATTAATAATGCAAATAGTGCCTAAAAATCATTCAAGAATGATTAATTACGTATGAAAATTTATATTTGATGGATTCAAAGTGAACAAAGCCGTTTCAATCATCAAACAACACTATGCTTGTCTTGTTGTATGACCATTAGTGGCCCTAATTTGTTAAATAAATGGGACCTTGTACATGTAGGCAAAACATAGGGAGTTTCTTTCCCTCATCTCTCTATTCTCTCTTTTGTTCTCATTCTTTCTTCATTTTCTCTCCTTGCTACACCAAAAATTTTAAACTTTTGAATGGTCAGAGTTGAGGGCAAAGGAACTGTAGGTGAAGATGGCAAAGGAGATGGTGGCGTGCTTGAAGCTGTGGAGGTAGTTGGAGGGGATGATCCAGTCAATGGAGTCTAGCGATTGACACTGGGAAGGACCAATGAAGTGCACCATTAAGATGGAGATCCAGCTGCCATTTTTGGTGTTTGATTTTGAGGTGTCTTCTCTATTAATTTAGATAGGAGGATGGTAGGAATCAAGGTTTTGAGCGTAGAGCTTGGCGTTCTTGAAGAGTTGCCATAGTCCGACTGTTAGGAACCCTAATCCAGGACCCACATTGCACATGAGAGGACCCACGACTAGAGGTATGCAATGGGAAGTGGAAACCTTACTTACCCTAGAAGAAGATGGAACTTTTTCTTGAACTTCAATGGATGTTTTCAAGAGAGAATTGTCGGTGTCATATAGGTACTCGGAGGATTCTTCTCAAGATTTCGTTTTAGTATTGAGAAAAATGACTCTTTGAAGTTCAATCATGAAAAATATATTTAGACTTCAAAAAATAGTAGCCTTGTCTTCTATAGAATATTACAAATAAATCATAATTTTCATGGAAATTAAATTGAAAGCAAAGAGAAAAAAGGTAGTGATATTTATATTGACCATTAGAGTGCAATACATCTTGAAAATGATTTAATCTTCATGCTAATATTGAAGAACGTATAGTTGAGATATATACTTCTAGATCATGATAGAAGATCATTTGTAGGAGTGAAGAAGATACTTTGGAGATGAAATCCTGCAAACATGGTTACCAAAGTTGTCACCATCCACAAATTCAAGCTAAGATGTAGATTAGTTGGTCTCCATGATCTTTTATGATAAATTTTCTGCTGTCATAAGTTTAGAAGGTTCAGAAAAAGATACAATTTTGCTATTAATTCTTTGATCCGTCATCCAATGCAAGATCTTTGTGTGTGTTCTTAGATCAACTATCATGGGATGATGGTTCTTAAAACTAACACAAATTCTTTGAGCCTAAAAATGGCAAGTATCTTCATCTTTCTCTTCTTTTCCATGTGCCAAGATATCATTAACTAATCATGTCTTACGTTTTAAAGTCCCTCTTTTCTTCTTTCTCTCTCTCTCAAGATATGTTTCTTTTTCCCTTTTTCAAGCACCAATTTTCTCCAAATAGTGAATTAATAAAAATAACATCAACTTGCCAATAATAAAAGCAATTTTTCACATAGGAAATTACCATGATATACTTCAACAGTGCTTCTAGAAACCCTATTTGAAGACCCTTTTAGAATCTTCAAAAGAAGATGAACGGAGGAATATAACTTAAAATCCTCAAATTGCATAAGCAAATATGTAAACTGAAATTCTTGGGTTGCCTTTATTTCACCCCAATTATAGATTTAAGGAAATGGATTTGGTCTTCAACGTTCTTAAGATAGAAAGAATCATCAGGTGAGGTTGTAGGTTAAATGCCGAGAAACATATACAAATCTTGGACTTCCTCGGCTTAATTGAGCTCTGGACTCTTCTCCACGCCCACTATCATCTGGATTTTATCAATTTCCTTCCATATCTCTTTCTCTCTATGAAAATCCTGCATTTCTGAAAAAAAATTAAGCTTGACCCTTAATCCAAGATATCAAAGCAAGTGCTTATCACATGAAAATTGCTGAAAGTTGAGAAAGATCATTGCAAGCTGATGTGAAAAGAGATGGATCACTGACATCAAGAAAGAAGAATGTATTCCTTCAATGTCAAAAGGAGACTGATACGAGATGGAACAAAATTGGTTTGTTTGAGAGATTTTATGGAAAATTGAGTTAGTCTAGGCCACCTAATTATTTTCTTGTTTATTCGAAAGTTCAAGGAAGAATGACTCATTTCAATTAGTTCAAAACCCATTTATAAAATAAGAGGAAATCCCATATCATATAGAAAATGACCTAGTTATAGTAACTATCTTAAAAAGTATGAAAGGGCCATTCAAGGATGAAAAATTCATTTGCCATAGAAAGTACCCATTTAATGAAGAAAAATGCTTGTTACATAAGTTCAAAAAGGAAATCACTTAAACAAATAAACCAGCTCATTTAGAATAAATTCAAAGAAAAAAATCATATCAGTATTTAATTTATAGGGAGTAGAGGTGCAATATTGGCAGTATTAAATCCAAGTCAATAGAGCATACCACTATTAAATCATAGAACATTAGAATAAATCTTAAATGGAAAAGTGGGTTATGAGTGATAACCTTGGGAGGAAAGATAAGAGAGGCGTGACCTTTTCCATGAAGGAGAAGCCATGATCTTTTAATAAAGAAAAATGGCTTTGACATATTCAAAACACTTATTCATAAAAGGTTATTAGCGAATCCTATGGGAATACTTAATCTAGGTAAAATATGCCAACACAACTAACGTCTATTTCAATTCATATATAATTTTAAATGGAAAAGAGGGCCATAAGTTTAAATCCCATTAATGTCTAGCTTAGCACAAAATTTTTCAATGGAATCCCATAGAACATGGAAAATGGGCAGCTAAAAAATAAATCTACTAAAAATAATTAAAGCCCATTCAATGAAGAAATTACCAGTTTGAAGTGTTTAAAATTAGAAAAAATAAATAGCTGTGGGTCATGAGTGACAAACCTTGGGAGGGGGTTAATCGCCCCATTTATCCCGTATTTTCGGGTTTATCTCCGTTTTATCCCGTATTTTCAAACTTAGCCTAATCTATCCCGAATTTGTCAAATCAGCCCGAGATATCCCGGGTTTGTCACATCAAGCCTTGTGTACTCACGTGGACGGCCACGTCGGCGTGGAATCCACGTCGGACGCCACATACACACGGAGAAGAATCTTCCCCATTTATCCCGTTCGCCCCATTCATCGCCCCCCGATTTCCAAACTTTCCGGCGATTTTGATCAGGTATATTTTTTTCAAAAGCGATTTTAATCCCTGTTTGTAAAAACCGATTTGAAATCGTTTTTGTTAAAAATGATTTCGAAATCGTTTTTAACAAGAACGATATCGAAATCGTTCTGCAGAAAAAACGATTTCGATATCGTTCTGCAGAAAAAACGATTTCGAAATCGTTTTTTCTGCAGAATGATTTCGATATCATTTTTAACAAAAACGATTTCGAAATCGTTTTGAACAAAAACGATTTCGATATCGAGGAGGTATTTTTCTTGTTACCTTTTTTTCTAACTTTCTCTCTTTTATCTCTTTTATTTGCTTTTCTGCATTTCTGTCTTAATTGTGTTATCATGGCCACAGTCTCTCAGTTGGTGTTTCTTAATTTTCCGCATTCATCCCAATTGGTGAATTTTGACTTTCAGCGAAGCATGTTCAGGCCCCCTCCCCCTTCTCTTTCTCTCTCTAACTTGTGGGCATTTGGCTTATGTAGCTGAAGGAAGACATTTCGGTGGGTGGCAGTGAAGAGGAAGGCGATTGTCAGCAGGACGCAGACAGTGATGATGATCTCAGCGATACAGCCAACCGGAGTAGGATGGAAGAAGAGGTATCATGTCCTTAAATCTCTCCTCTCTCACAGTAGAGGATCATTCTCTCTCTTGCTCTTTCAGATGGAAGGTTCAGTCGACGAGGGTTCGACCAAGTCGGATGACGAGTATGATGACCTCGCCATGAGAGATGACTTGGAGAACGGATACCGGTCGGGTGATGAGGACAAAGGGTCGAAAGTAAGGTACAGACAGAATTTAGAGCTCTTCCAGCAGTCCAACACTCACATTTCATCCTTCTCGGAGGAGATTGTTCCCCGAAGGAGGCGCTCTAAAAGTGCACAGCTCTACAGTAGATCGTCTCTGCAACAAGCCTCTGGAGAGCTCGGCAGCCATGGCAATCTTCGTGGCGGCCTCCTTTCCTGAACTCTAAATTTATTTTTCTTCCTGTATCTGTTTCCTCGTTCTACTCCATCACTTATATAATCCTTTGAATCTTACGCTTCCCTTTTCTGAACAGTTCTGTAAGGTGAGGTAAATGATCATTTTGGGAGCGAGGGAGGGAGGGGGAAGGGACAGACAGTGCTCTGAACATTTTTGGGGAAGGAAACTGCCATTATCTGATAGGAATAGTAATTCGGAAGCGAGAGGAATCCTCTAAGGGGGGAGGGAGATAGGTAGATGGAGAGAGGGCTATTACTGGCGGAAGACGGCAGCAAAAGCTGGCTCTGGGGAGAGAAATCGCAGAGAGAGTGCGCAGTTACCAGTAGAAGAAGGCAGCGGAAGATAGTCTGGTAATCTACTCAGATGATTCTTACCGTCACGCCCGTCGGGAGATTTCACCTTGAACCCACGAGAGAGAGAGAGAGGGGCGATAAATGGGGCGATAAATGATAAATGGGGAAGATTCTTCCCGACGTGGCGGTTGACGTGGATTCCACGCCGACGTGGCCGTCCACGAGAGTACACATTGGCTTGATGTGACAAACCCGGGATATCTCGGGCTGATTTGACAAATGCGGGATAGATTAGGCTAAGTTTGAAAACACGGGATAAAATGGAGATAAACCCTAAAACACGGGATATATGGGGCAATTAACCCCCTTGGGAGGTGGGAGAAGAGAGGCCATGAGTACCCTGCAAGGAAGACTCCAAAGGGGAAAGCAAAAGCGACGCTCAGAGTTGAAGCGAGGAGGAGTGGAGGAACTAGGATAGGCGCGGATGAGATAGCCAATCCTGCCGCCACCATCGTCTTGGCCATCTTCCGTCCTCTCTCCCAAGCCCTGGTCGTGTAGCTCTTCTCATGCGTACGCTCCAATGATGTCGTCTCGTCGCTTCTATGATCTCTGAAGCCCGTCATTCAGCGCGCGCTCGCTCTCTTCCTCGAGGGGTGATTTCACCGGTAAAGCGGCGGCTCAGAAGCGGTGACGATTACAGAGTAACATGTGTACGTAAGAACATGCTTTTGGCGACAACGAGGCTCTGCAATCATCTCTCTCTCCCCACTCCTCGCTTGATCTCATCTTTCTCCCGCTTTCTTCGTTCTCACTATTTCCCATATCTCGCGCTCCCTCTGTGTTATTTCCCATCCCTCTCTCTATCTCTCCCAGATCCTCTCTCGATCTCATCTCTCTCTCCTATTGATGCAAGAATATCTTGGTGAATTAATTATATTTATTTGAAATCAGTCGAATCGATAGAAAAGAAATCAGGGTCAGAAAAGAAGCTCGGGTTAGAAATGGAATTCGGCTTAGAAAAATGAGCATTATCATCGTTTTTATCTTTAATACCGACAGTGATTCTACAGTAAAGGCTCAAGAGAGGAGAGA
>JAHCZF010000088.1:0-25000 GCA_024174645.1 Lemna minuta
ATGAAGAAATTGGGCGTGTTGAAATACTTTCTGGGTATTGAATTTGCCCACTCAAAGGCGGGTATATGTATGAGTCAACACAAGTATACACTTGACCTGCTGAAGGAGACAGGACAGTTGGCGTGTAAATCGGCCGCAACCCCCCTTGACCCGAATGTAAAGATAGGGAAAGGGGAGGATGGAGCATACTGTTGGACATGGCCTTCTATTCACACGAGAGGGGGGCCTTACCCTTGATGCATTCACAGACTCAGACTGGGCAGGATCAGTAGTGGATCGCAGATCCACATCTGGCTACTGCACCTTTCTTGGCGGAAGCTTGATTACATGGCGAAGCAAGAAGCGTAAAAGAAGTATCTCTTTCAAGTGCCGAGGCTGAACTCCGTGCATTGAAGAGAGGAGTGTCGAATGTCGGTGGTTGAAACATCTCCTTGAAGATCTATCGCTATATGGTGAACATGGAATTGCCCTCCACCGTGACAATCAATCTCGCTATCGCCATGGTCAAGAATCCAATCCAACATGATAGGACGAAGCACATGGCTATGAACCGTCATTATCTTGCAGAGAACATTGACAGGAGCAATATTCACCCCTGTGTTTGTCCCGTCGAATGATCGAAGGCCGACATCTTCACTAAGGCGTTGCTCGACATCGAGATTTCAGCACAGGTGTCCAAGCTTGGCATGATTGACATCCACGCCTAGCTTGCGGGGGGGTGTTGAAACTTCTATCTCTCTCTTTATCCTTTTTCTTTGCGCCTACTATAAGTGGGCCACACTCTATAAGTGGCCCACAAAGGGAGTTCGAATTCCCTTTCTGCCCTTCACTTATGCCTCTCTCACGTGTGAGACACTTAAAGAGCCTCACACGTGTGAGGTTGTAGAGAGCCCCTCAAAAGGGGGCCTAAACCCTAATCGTGGAAGAGGTCTTTAGTTTCATTCTTCTCTAAGAGTTCTTGACGGCGCTACCCTAGGAGGAGCCCTAGGGCTAGAGCATACTCTCTCTCTCTCTCTTGCTCTACCTCTGGTTCTCCAAGGTTTAACAGATGCTCGTTGTATGGTCTACTGTGTGCTAGCATGTGTCCCAAGGCGGGTTAGGCATACGTCATCTTCAGCATACCAACATGGCCCTTCTGACCAAGTGGGTGCGTCGGCTGATGCAACCTTCGAGAGACTTAGTATGTGTGGTGCTACGTGACGGGTACGGATCTTCATTGGATTGGGAGATTTGGCAGACCCCGAGGCGCGGCGACTCCGCATTTATGTCGAGTGTGCGGAAATGTATCCCGCAAGTGCAGAGGTTTTCCGCCTGCAACCGGGAGACGGAGAGACCTTCCGTTTATGGGAGGATAATTGGTCGAGACATGGCCGCCTGAGCGGGGTTTTCCCTCGTTTCTATGTATTATCCACGGATCTAGGGATTTCGGTGCAGCAGGGCCTGGCACGAAGCATGGGCTCCGGCGTTGCTTGTGTCATTGCCTGACCAGCGGGTGGATGAGCTGCTTAGGCTGCAGGAGCTGCTGGCCGACCAGCGCTGGTCGGAGGGAGCCCATGACGCGTGGGAGTGGAGCAGCCCTAGCTTCACTGTCCGAGCAGCATACAGACTGCTCCAAAACCAGGGGGAATCGGAGGATCCAGTCCTCCTGTAGAGATGCCGTTTGGTGTGGAAGCGTCGTCTCCCTCTAAAGATTAATATATTTGCTCGACTCTTTCTATGACGATGCCTGATGACGAGGTCCATGCAGCAGCGCATGGTCCCGAATTCTCCCGTGGAATGCCCACTATGCGCAAGGGCAGTGGAGGATTGCTCACACCTGTTCTTCACCTGTCCCCTTGGCCTAGGCGGTGTGACAGGAGACGGGCGTCGGCCGCCTCGTGGTGACTTCAGAGGAAGAGTTCTGGCAGTCTCTCGGTGGCGGAACATTCCGCTGCGAAACAGAGTGGCATACTATTTTTGTCACACTTTGGTCCCTCTGGACCCATAGGAATGAGGTCATATTCAGGGGTTGTACCCCTTTTGCTGATGCTATCCAGCACTACGCGAAGGGGTTTGCGTCTTTTTGGCACCGAGGTGGTTTAGGCCCCTCGTCTATTGTACCCATATAATACATGATCTGTATCACTCGTCATTGCTCTAATGACATCAGGGGGGGGTGGGGGGCACCGTTTCGGGGTGCCCTTCCCCCTTATACTAAAAAAATCAAATCCAGGCACAATAAAGATTCAACATTTAACTTAGTGTATGAGATGGGGATTATTGACTATGACCATATGAGAAACTTATTTGAGATCTGGTGACAATGTACTTGTAATTATGATGAAATCTGGTACCTCATGTTTCCCTCTTAAAAGGGTTCCAATGTGAATGTGATCTGGTAAGGATAAAAGGTCTATCATCTATTTGTTTGGTTTTCATAAGGATTTGACATATCAATGCAAAGATTATTTATTCTCTCAAGATGCTATACCTTTCTTGATCTCTAATGATTGGGTCTGTCTTGTGAGTCTAATTATTTACTTGTCTTTTTTAAAGGAGAACCAATGAACTGAAGTCGGAGACTGATACCCCCGATGACATGGTCAAGAAGTTTGAGCAATTTTGGTCTGATTTTATAGACAAGCCATTGAAAGGTCTTTTTCTTGGTTTTCTATCCCCAGAATTGGTTTTTTTGACATGTATACCATCTGAAACTGATAGATTTTTAGAAGTATTCATTTTCAGGAAGGAATATTATTTTGCAGGGAATCTGCCCTCAAGTTTTTGGGCTCTTTACTGTAAAACTTGCAGGTATCTTCTCTAGTCATAATTAGTTTCCTTTTGCTTCTCCACCTGATCACTTTATTTTGAGTTGGGCAGTTATGTTAACTCTGATTGGAGGTGTTCAGCATGTTGGGCCATCTGGAACTAAAGTCCGTGGAGAGTCTCACCTTCTCTTAGTTGGTGACCCAGGTTTGGTCTTTTGAGAAGGCACACCATTCTTGTCCTTACCTGCATAAGTTCTCCTTACTTCATCTTGTATTGATTTACTCTGTAAACAGGAAGAATTTTTAGTGAAAAATCTTATCAGATATTTTCTTCATAAAAAATTGGACTTATGATATAATCATTGATCTTATCTTGAAGAAGAGACGGCAAAGTGGGATGAAACCTTGCCATAGATACATGTTCACTCCTACCCAATCAACCAGTTATAACCTATTATGAAGATATCATTCAATGTATATTTTAGGTCTATTTATACTACCCCTATCAGGATAAAAGACGAGAATGTCCTCAATATTACCATTTTTTAAAGTTATTTTTGAAGGGTAGAAGGGAGGTCACCCGAGGTCAATGATCCTTCCGATTCTAAAAACATAAATCCTTGTACGATACATAATATACACATTCATAGCTTGTGGATGCAAGGAAACCATGTCCCCAAGCATGAATTGTACATTTAGGAAGGGCATCCACTGCAAGGATGAGAAGTAACAGGGCCGGGGGACAGCTTTGTCTAAGCCCCATATGTGGCTAGATCTGTCCCCCCTCCCTACATATGCTCGCCAACACTTAAGCGGAGTGAGAGGTAATGCATCTCTTGACTGTGAGGACCCATTCTACTGGACCACCTCATAGTTGTCCATAGAAAGCCCCAATCAAGAGAGTTGTATGCTTTTGTGAATTCGACCTTCCACATAAACCCGCAATCCCCTTTCTCTTAAACAATTCTCGAGTCTCTCATGCCAGGACTACGCCATCCACCAGCTATCTGTGTGGAATGAAGGCCTAGTAGAAGGGTCTGACTAGCTACCTAATTATCTCCCATAACATATTGGGTAGGACCTTTGCAATGATGAGGTAGATAGAATTGGAAAATAAAATGGGACAAAAGTCTCCCATTCTGACAGCCCATTGAGACCTTGGCAGCATGACGAGATACTATCTGTTGAGCTCTCCATGTTATAGTTTCCTCTCCAATACTCCGTAGTGGCCGAATATCCGTCTTGATGATCTCTCATAGATCTTTGCACAAGAAAAACTTGAAAGTTTTTGGTCTTGAGACCCCTTCTCTATTCATCCTCTTGATGGCCTCCTAAAATGGCCTCACTAACTCCACTTACTGCTTATCTGTCACTTGTCCTACCACCCTACAACAGCGCCTCCACCTAGTATAGCCCCCTCTTTGAAAGAAGTTTGTGGAATGATCAACCAAAGTTCTACTACACACTCTTTCTTCCCAATATGTATCCTCCACATTTAGTTTGATCTCCTCGTGTCATTTATCATGATATGGAAGAATCTCATGTTGGCATCACCCTCTTTCAGCTATATCTGCCTTGATCTTTGTCTTCAGTCCATCTCCACATTCCTATCTTCCTCCACAACCCCCCCCCCTACACCCCACCTCTACCAATTAGGTTCTGATATCCTCCAAGTCGTCCAAAGTCTTTCTATTATCTAAGGCATCTATCCTTCTTCTACTTCACTCCTTTGTCATTTATTTCATTTACTCCCTAAGGCGTCCACATATCCTTTCAATTTTTTTACCAGACTAGCCATAACCAATTCCTGCCTGAGTTGTAACGACTACCATTTGGCCACCTCTTTCAATTCCTCCCGAATCCAAGATCTGTCCATATTGAAGTACATGGAAGGCTTGTGTCTCTCATGTGACTGTCACACAATTGGGGTATAGTTTGATAGTGATCTCAGGAAGCACATCCCTCCCCCCTTCAAGGTTGTGTGATTGCCATTGGGAAGCATTCCAGTAGAACCACTGAGCTCAAGAATCTGTCTTCAAGACAGTGAGGTAGAACTCGCCGTGCTCCTTGATGTGTACCCACAGTTCAAGGACCCCATTTCATATATTTCAGCCTCTAATATGAATATCCAAAAGGCCTTTGACCATGGATTCCCTCTCGGCTGTTTTGTGGGTTCCATTTCTAGCATTACATTGAAGTCTCCCCCCCCCCCCAAAAGAATTGCAGGAGCCCTTGATACATTGAAACTACCTTTCCCAACTTCCTCCAGAGGGTCTCCCTTAGCTCTACATTCACCAGACTGTATAGTAAGAATATGACTAGTTTGCAATGTCACTCCTCTTTGGTTTCACTGCAATGGCACACTGCTCCATCCATGAGTTCTCTTTAGAGTATATCGTCTTGTTCTAGGCTACTGCTAAACCTCAATATGGCCAACTGCAGTCACAGCCAGATATTCCTCTAGAAAGCCTCACTCCATTAAATGCCAAGCTTGTGCCTGATAATTCTCCAACATGGTCTCTTTCAAACACACTATTTTTGCACCCCAATTGCATTGATAGCTCTGCGCAATCTTTCTCCTCCACTCATTTCAGTGCCCTAGGACATTCCAGGATACATTCATGGGTGACTTAATTTCACCCCTCCCTATCTTGGCTCACTGTAACAAGCTGCTGCTGTGGCAACCATCATTGCCCGACTACTGATGACCAGATCCTCTTCCCCCCTTGTGCTCCTCTTCACGTCTAGCTGCCTACCCTCTTGCCCCCCTTGTATTTGTCTCTAGCTGCATACCTGTTTGCCCCCCTTGTATTGACCTCAAGCATTTAAGCCTTTCCCATCAGGCCTACACCCAACCTATTGTGTCGCCTATCCCCCAACAGGAATCCTCAAACATCATCCCTCCTAGCAACCTGTCACACCTTTGCACTCATCTCATTCCTATAAACCACCATTTCCTTCTGAATCTAATGCTGGGAGCCTAATTCCTTCACGTGTTCAACTTGGGCTAGCATTATGCTAGTGTCCATCTGCTCTGCTGGTGCTTTTCTGGTCCTCCGTGCCTAATACCTCATCCAATCAAATCACCTTAGCTTTTGCCCGCACAAAGGAAGATGTATTACCTAGGAGCTTCGCCTCCCTCCAAAAATTCCCTCTCATCTCCCCCCTCTCAAATTCCCTCCACAAATGCTTCGACCTCTAGAAAATGAGATTTCTCCATGTCTTCCATCCAATTGATGAAATTGTTTGTCTTGTTCCAACCTCCTAAGTGTCTAGGGATCCAATGACCCCTCATGGGGCTCTGACCCGAGAGGATAGATCCAGGACTGGGAGCCTGATTCCTTCAAGAGTCCGCTGACTTGGGCTAACGTTATGCATGTTGTATGCCTCATCCCCCCTCCCCTCCCCCCTCCTTATGAAGGAGAGAAATCTGCTATTATTGGTTGTTTGGGAAATTCAGCCATAATTCTTTCTGATTTAGCCACCTTATCATGCCAATTTTTTGCGACCCCCCACACAAATTCTCAGGAGCGACGTTAGAAGCTACGGCATTAACATCAGCACTTTGAAGGGTGTCTTCTGGTATTCTATGATGAACAATCGATGATGGCAGGAGGCCTCCATGCAACTCCACCATCAATGTCACCACGTTTGGGTATCTAGATGCCAATCTCGTCGAGATGAGACTGTGAAGCCTCCCGAAAGGTTTGATCGTGGCCTCCATCACCAAACATGGCTGAAATCTCAATGGAAACCTTGTGATTCCTGGACAACTATAAATTTTTTGTCACCTAGTGCTCCATCAATTGAGAGAACCTGATGCCACTAATTTATCTTGTTCACACTGACCTTCTATATCCAGTGGCACATCATAATATTAATATGTTGCATGGAGATTTTGCCAGATGAAGAATATGCCAGTCTCTAATCTCCAAAGCTTTGCCCAATCCAATGATTGGAACTTCTTCTATATCACTCTCCAAACCTCCTCTAATACTAGGGATCTACTCATCTTCATCATTGCTGTCTGCTGACAACTTGTTTCCGCATCTCTGATCACCTCCCATGGGCCTATGGTGTTCATGTCTGACATGGTTGCCTTCCTCATGTTGTTACATGACTTCCCTGGATTTGCCTCCTGAGCTTTCTGAACTCTCGAACAGCCTATATCTGATCATGCCCCAGAGATGGGAAATTTGACCCTGCCAGCACTGCCTTCAGTCGAGGGAGTAGGCTTCCTTTCACCCCTGTACAATTGATGCCATGCTCCAACGTCGATGCCCCTGCCTCTAGGGTGGATGTGCCCCTCTTGTGACAGCCATTGGTTCCCCCACTTACCATCCATCTCTAGGAACATGTTCTTTGCTGGTTTCCTCTTCTTTACTTACCTTTGTATGTCTCCATCTTCTTTGTGCTTTCTCCACTACCTTGGCTGCTGCGGGTTTCGCTACATGGTTGGTGCCCACCTCTACTATCAAAATCTCTGCCATTGCTGCTTTTGTGGCCTTGGGCCCAATTCTATCGATTCACAGATGAGACGACCAGCCACTGGTACTGCACTCTCTATGGCTCTCCTCTTCAATTCCCTTGGTGCCTCTCCATCCCTCTAAGACTATGGTTCACCAAGCTTCCTCCTTTCTTCAAGTTCCACACTGTCCAATCTTCCATTGTGACTCTGAATTGTGCACCGCAAACCTTGGGCACTTCAGCCTGATCACCCTAGCTGCCCTTTTTGTTTTGCCAATCATTGGTTACCCACGCTGATGCAAATCCTCCCTGAGTCACTAGAAGCCCTAGACCGCATATTTCACGACTTGGGCACTTCACCCCGATCCCCCTAGTTACCAGTTGCAAGTCACCCTCACCAGTACAAATCCACCATCTAATAATTGTAATATTTCACTTGTCTTCTAGTCAAGCCTTGATCTTATTTGAGGGGCATATCGTCATGACAAGTTTTCATTTAACAAAGGCAAACTCTCAATGAAGAAGAGGCGAAAGAATGGAAGGGATGCAAGGAAGTGGTTGAAGAGCATCGGAAGATGGAAGTGGAGTGGAGACAAAGATTGAGATAGTTGTGGCTGTAAGAAAGGGATGCTAATCCGAGATTATTCCATATTTCAACAAATGGCAGGAGGAGATCAAATCAAATAGTGAGATTGAAGATGGAGAACTTAGAATGTTTTGGGACACAGACAGTGGGTCCTGCTCTAATGGAGCACTTTCAGTCGTTTTCCCAGAAGGGGAAGCCAAACTAGTGGAAGTGGTATGGTAAGGGGGCAAGTGTGGTGACCAAGAACAACATGTGGAATTGATGAGACTATTTTCTACGAATTAGGTTTAGGCAGCAACAAAGGGATCAAATGGCTTGGGGTCTTTAGTTGCAAAGGTGTTAGCAAATAGGTTGAGAGATGTGAGTGGCGAGTTAGTTGGACCTTTCTAATTGGCTTTCATACCAAACAGACAGCTCATTGACTGCACAGTCGTGACAAGAATACTAGGGGTTTCATGAAGAAGGTCGACTTCGTCAAAGCATATAATTCTTTGGATTGGGACTTCCTATGGTCGCCTGATTTCTCAAGTCTTTAGATTAATAGAGCCAAATCAGCCTTTGCTGGCTTTGGACTACCCCAAGAAGACGAGTTACAATGTTTAGCGGCCTTGGGAACACCAAATGGGAGTCTACCTTTACAATATTTGGGCCTACCGCTGAAGATGGGTCAGATGTTGAGCACGCCTGCAAAATGGTTATTGAGAAGGTAGAAAGGCAACTAGAGGGATGACAAGTTAACATGTTGTTGAAAGGGGGGTGGTTGGTGTTATTGTTGTTGGCTACTCTGTGTTATTCCTATATTTCATCTTCTTAGTCTTCAAGCTGCCAATGTGTATTGGGAAGAGTCTAGTAGGATTGATGAGGTAGTTCCTATGGAAAGGATTTGGGATAGGACAAAGTCTATGGTTGCTGATGGTCTCTTAGGACTTGGGTATGTATAACCACTAAGGCAAGGGGACTAGGGGTCATAGATGCATAAATTATTATTATGGCATTTTTAATATAGTGGGTGGCTAGACTTATGAGTCAACAAAATGATCTTACCATTTGTTTGTAAAGGATGGTTATGGCAGGGGGTTGCATTGAGAGATGCATGCAGTTTCGTTCAAAGGGGCATTGCCATTCTGTTCACCAAAGCTGGGAAATGGTTCAATATTTCCATGGGTGGATGACTTCTTCTCCGCCAAGCTAGGGAACGGTTTACTATTTCAGGTTTGGCTAGATGACTGGTTGCTTAAGGCATTCTACAAGAGGCATTTCCTCGCCTTTTTGCGCTTGCAAGAAACCCTAGAGCCGTGGTGGGAGATTTTTGGGAAGGAAAGTGTTATTTGATTTTAGACAGTGTTTTGTCAGATTAGAGAATTGGGGAATTTATGTGCATGCAACAATCCTTATGACATAAGAGGCTTTAGAGTAGGACACATAATTGATGGGATAAGAGAGCAGCAATATGAGGAGGATCAATCAACTAATCGGGCATGTAAGTTCATTTGGAGACAAAAGGTCTCATTGAAAGTGCAAATCTTTGGATGGCTTCTCCTTTAAAGAAGACTAATGACGTGCTTATTTTGCTAGAGGCTTTACCCGAATGTCTCGGGAGAATGCATTTTATGCTCAAGAGGCGATGAAGGCTACGCACACCTTGTTATCGAGTGCCCCATTCGGCAGAACAATTTGGACAAGACATTTGATCCCATTGGTGGATGTGACTTTGGAGACATCCTTCTAGTGCTTATTCCAAATGGGCAAGTGTAGAAGGAAGGGGGGGCATATACTGGCAGTGTTGTGGGCCCTATTGGCTGCACAAGAACAAGATATTGTTCAAGGGGAGGGCAGCACCTTCAAACAGAGTTGCTCATGATGTAGAGGGTCTTGTAGCATCATGGTTCTCCAGACCCTGAGAGGCGGGTGGGAGTGTTCCAAAAACGATGGACTATCCTTGAGTATTAGACAAGTGGGTAGATCATTGTTTTTCAAGTGACCGTCTCTTAGCCTTTTCAAATAAAATGCAAGTTTTCATTTGACAACATTAGTTAATTCCTAATGTGCCCAGAACCCTAGATATATAGGGCAAGATCCCATAAGGAAAAAGATATGCATCAAAGTGAAATAAATAACACAAAATATTTCATAGATGAATTTGTATGTGTATATACTCAGCTTACAATTTACTGGGCCTTGCTAGTGAAATGGTTTGTGATGCAAATGTAATACCAACAGAACAGTAAGATATCGAATGTTATTGCCCAATAGTCTACGACGCTAACTTCGCCATTAGAACTTTGCCAACTAGCATTACATGCGCTTTTGTGTCTCTCAGTGTGGTCAGCATTGGGTGTTTCCAAGCTGCGAGGCTTACACCCATTCGCATTGGCTTGAATCCGTAGTGTTGAAATATTGTGATATATATGTTTGTTGTATCTATTGGGCCATTAGTTATACATGGCCCAATATGATGCCTTATAGAGTTTTAATACAACACTAAGTTTAAGTGGGCTACTATTATCAGTACCCAAATCAAATCCTTTGTAAGTGGGTGGGGCCCACCCCACTCAATGTAATTAAACTAGTCACATGAATAGAAAAAGAAGTGGTTTTTGTTTCGTTAAACCGTAGCTGTCATCTGTGTTGTCTCTGCGTTGTGGTCTTTGTGCAGTAGAAGAAATACTATTCTTTCTTACATGGGATCAGAGCAAGAGTAGTGCGGAACCACGAGGGTTACACCTATCGGTTCTTCAAATCAGTAAGTTTCCAGCTATCCTTGGTTGTAGTATCTTTATTCAAATACTGTGGAAGTTAGATGGCAAAAGATATCGAAGGCACCCCTGAAGTCGAGTCACAGCCAAGACTTATTACTTTTCCCGACATTGAACCTAAGTTCAATGGATTAAATAGTCGTGAATGGAGTAAATTGATTGAACTGGCAATTAATAGAAAATATTTAGGGGATCATTTGACTGAGGAACGAGTCACCAAAGGTAGTGCTGCCTACAAAATCTGGGATGCAGAAGAGGCAAATATAAGACATTGGCTCCTTCAGAATATGATTCCTGATCTGCGACATAACTTCTTAAATATAGACACTGTCAAAGAACTATGGGAGGAGATCAAGAAGAATTGTACCAAACAAAATAATGATTGGCACCTTTATGAACTAAATATAAGGTCTATTCAAGTAAGACAGGGAGAAGTCAGTGTTATGGCCACACCAGAACAGAGGGACAGCTTGGTACAACCTTTCACGGTGGAGGAGGTGCAGGCCGCCCTTGCGGGATTGAATGGTGAAGGCTCCCCAGGGCTCGACGGATTACCGGTATTGTTCTACAAGGAATTCTGGGCTCTGGTCAAGGGAGACATTATGGCTACACTGGAGGAGCTGAGATCCCCTCAAGCCAATATGGAGAAGATTAATAAGTCATACCTATTTATGTTGCCGAAGAGGTAGGGGGCCAAAAGTGTCAATGACTACCGACCTATTTCACTCTCTAATTCCATATATCTCATAATGGCCAAGGTATTGGTAAACCGGTTGAGAGAGGTGATCGGAGTGCTTATCGGACCGCTTTCAATATGCGTTTATACCGGGGAGACAATTACCGAATAGTGTCGTCATGGCGGGGGAGATTTTTGTAGCATGGAAGGTGCAAGGGACGAAGGGGTTTATGTGGAAGGTTGACTTCGTGAAGGCATATGACTCCTTGGATTGGCGATTCCTAGTGGGCGGTTCTACGGAAGAGGGGTTTCCCGGAGGAGTGGATCAAGTGGATGAAGCTGTGTGTGACATCCCAGTCTTTTTCAGTTTTAGTAAACGGGCGGCCGTCAGGAGGGTAGATTCGGCCACAAAGAGGTATTAGGCAAGGGTGACCCTTAGCCCCAATGTTGTTCATCCTTGCCGCAGATGTTATACAGTAGCGCAGCCCAAGCCTGTGCAAGGGGGAGTTTGAAGGGTTTTCAGACACCTAGCCAACCGATGAGCATCCCGTTGTGGCAGTATGCGGATGATACTTTGTTCTTTATGGAAGGGTCGGTGGAGGAAGGCTAAAAATCTATCGGCATTGTTGGACGTTTTTGCAGATTGCTCTGGGCTTCGTCTCAATAGAAAAAAATCAGAATTCACGGGGGTTGGGATATCACAAGACGAGGAGAGTCAATGTTCGCGTGCACTGGGCACACCGATGGGGACTTTGCCCATTCGATATTTGGGGTTACCCCTTTCTACGGGCCAGCTCCGCGGTGCAGATTGGCAGAGTGTAGTCGGGAAGGTTGAGCAGCGACTAGAGGGATGGAAAGCTAAAGTTCTATCGAAAGGGGGAAGGCTAGTGTTGCTGAAATCTGTACTGTCAGCAATACCCACTTTTTACTTATCTGTCTTCAAAATTCCAGCGAGCATTGAGCAACACCTAAGTCATCTTATGCGGAGGTTTTTTTGGAAGGGGTGGAAGGAGGGAAGGGGGTTGGCTTTAGTAGCATGGGACGACATTTGTAAGCCAACTGGTCGAGGTGGTCTAGGGGTACCACACTTAAAGACGATGAATGTGGCATTGTTGACGAAATGGGTTGAAAAAGGATTATAGGCCCGGAGGAGGACGTGATTAGAGCTATGATGCGGGATAGATATGGAGCAGGCGGGACTTGGGCCAAGATGACAACCAGAGTGAGGGGAGCATCGGCTTTTCTGGCGGGGGCTAGGGAAGGTGGTCCCTATCATACAGAAATTTTTTGCAGCCCGACTGGGAGACAGTGCTCTATTTTGGTTTTGGTTGGACGAGTGGTCAGATAAGGGGTGTCTAAGAGGGAAATTTTCACGCCTGTTTGCGGTAACCCGACATCCGCAAGGTACGGTCAAAGAATGTTGGGACGGAGGGTGGAACCCGTCATTTGCGGCGCATCTATCGGAGCAGAGGTTAGGGGGAGTTTATGAGTATGCAGCAGATGTTAGAGGGGTGGAGGCCTAGGGAAGGGGCCAGGGATGGTTGGATATGGAGGAATGAGCAATTTTCAGTCCGCGGGCTGTACCAGCAGTTGAGGACGTCCCAATCCGATGACCCCGTAGTGCTAGATGCATGTCGCGCTTTGGAAGCAAAGGTTACCTCGTTAGGTAACGGTGTTTGCATGGACGATCGCTAGACAGCGGGTATTGACATAGGTGAGACATAGATATTTATTCTCAACCGGATCAGCCTTATGCATGTTGTGTAGAGAACATGAAGAAAGACTGTGAGCGTCTATTTTTCAAATGCCCCATTGCGACCAGGATTTGGGCCAGTCAAGGGATGTCCGAGATCAAGTCAAGTTCAGTATTCTGGGCTACAATACCGAGGCGGAAGAGAGGTCATGACGCAGAATGGGGAAAAAGATTTGTGGTGGTATGGGTCATATGGCTACACCGTAATGAGGTGGTTTTTGAGGGGAAAGCGGTATCAAGTGAGGGAGTCATCTATGAGGTGGAGAGGTTTGTTGGCTCGTGGTTTGAGCATGTGTGAGTTGGAGGTATGGAGGGCACGATAGGCCATCTTTGTGGTCTCGTTACCCCTTTCCTCCATTGTATGGCGGTTCACCGTTTTGGGTGATCTGCTTTTCTTATTCAAAAAAAAAAAAGTCAGTGTTATGGTGTATGCCTATCATTTAAAGGCCATTTGGCGTGAAATTGATCATTTTTGGCCAGTAGAGAATCCCAGATCAGTAGAGAGAGGATATACCCTGAAACAGAGACTATTTACCTTCCTTTCTGGGTTTCAATCTTATATATGAGGGAGTACGAGTACAGATATTAAATTGCGAGAAAATTCCAGACCTAAAAAGTGCGATTGGTATGATAGCAGATGAAGAATTGAGGATGAATGTGAATAGTGGTATGAAGAATGGATCGGAATCTCAGACAACACCGGAACTAGCATTGGTTGCCAGGAAATCTGATGGGCGATTCAATCCAAAGAACAATGCTCAGTCGTCACAACTCAGTTCTAATATCAAATCCGGAGGACAGTCATCAGATCATGATCCTAGAGATGATATGTTTTGTAACTATTGCAAGATGAAACAACATACAAAAGATACTTGCTGGAAGTTAGCTTATAAAAACCACCAGCAACAACAAAATCCAAAGAAAGCATTCGTGGCAAAATCCACAGGAAAGGCAGAACAGACCTAATCGACGGATCATGAGGTGACCTCATTAACCTGCACAGGTGATAATCAATCTCTATGCTTGTTTAATTCTAATATGAGGAGTAACAGAATCCAATGGATTATGGACATGAGTGCCACAAATCATATGACCCCATTTAAAGGACACCTTTAAAATTTTACTCCTCACAAAACTCTACGGAAAGTGTTAACTGCAGGAGGTGGGAGACTCCAAGTCAATGGAATTGGTAATTTTTTTTAAGCTATGGTGGAGTATTGAAAAAAGTGTTGCATGTACCTGATCTCAAGGCTCATTTGATTTATGTTAAAAAATTAGTATTAGACAATGAATGGCGATTTACTATTGATTCATGTCTTCTGACTGATAAGGTATTGAAGAAGAAGATTGGGTTCATTAAGCGAGCCAGGGGACTTCTATTGTTGGAAGATCAAGATGACTTATGCTTCACATCAGTGCATCAGACAACCACTAGCAGGGTGAAAATTTACCCTGCCCATAGGCGGATGGGACATCCATCATTTGTTTTAATGAAAGACTACTTTCCTTCTATGTTTTGTGACATTGATGTCAACACACTATCATGTGAAGCTTGTCAATTAGCTAAACACAAGCTATCTCCTTCTAAGGCATTAAATATAAGATGTTTGCATTCCTTTGATTGCGTGCATAGTGATTTATGGGACTCCTTGTTCCATTCCAAGTATTGGTGGAAATAAGTGGTTCATATTATTTGTGGGTGACTGTAGTCGTTTTTCATGGCTATATCTCACTACGTCAAAGGCAGATATTCTAGCCCTCATTATTCAATTCTATAAGATGATCCATACTTAATTTGAGGTAAACATTAAAGGATTCAGAATTGACAATGGGAGAGAGTTTATGAACTCCACAATTGAGACATACTTCAAGACTGAGGGAATATTATATGAGTCGTCATGTGTTGACATTCCTTAACAGAATTGCCTCGCAGGAAGGAAGATAGGAAACATTCTAGCTACCACACGATCTCTACTTTTCCAATGTAATATGCCTTCACATTATTGGGGAGCTGTTCTTACAGCAGTCCATCTCATCAATAACTTGCAATCTAAGGTAACTGGAAATGAGAGTCCATGTGACCTCATCTCCCAACAATTTGTAGGTGTTGAATTGGGGTCATATCTTCCACTAAAGATTTTTGGCTCTATAATTTATATCCACATTCATGAGTCTGCACGAAATAAATTGGAACCATGCACTAAGAAATGTGTATTTATTTGATATTCCAACTCCAAGAAAGGTTATAGGTGTTATCATCCGTCGACAAAGAAGATATATATATCGACTGATGTTACTTTCAATGAACTCGAGATGTTTTATCAAATTGAGAGGGCACAATGCGAGGACCCAGCAACCCATCTAGATAACAATATACATTTTCTGATGCATCCTAGGTTGGACACTTGTTCCAACAAGACCCATGTGCAACAGGAAGCTCCTGGTGAAAGATTCTCTATCCCGAAGCATGGAGATTTCTCTGAAAATGTCAATCAGCAGGGACTGACTCGTGGACCATCTGTGGAGGATGCAACTTCTGGGCAAGATAAAGCCCCACGACCACCAGAAGAACACCTTCAGAATGAGGACAGAGCCTTTGATGTCGTCATCGAAATTCCTGAAATTGACAAGGATGAGGAAGATTTGGGTTGGCCCATTGCACTCCGAAAAGGTGTTAGAAGCTGCAGAATGGGAAACAAATATCCCCTAACCCATTATATATTCTATAGCAAGCTTGGTGCTCAATACAAATTTTTTGTAACGAGCTTAAGTCAAATTCACATCCCCACAACCATGGATGAGGCTATAAGAACCCAAGAATGGCAGTGGGCTATGGATGATGAAATGAAGGCTCTTGTGAGAAATCAAACTTGGGAGTTAGTCAAACTA
Source organism: Lemna minuta (assembly GCA_024174645.1). Taxonomy (NCBI): domain Eukaryota; kingdom Viridiplantae; phylum Streptophyta; class Magnoliopsida; order Alismatales; family Araceae; genus Lemna; species Lemna minuta. The sequence goes on from JAHCZF010000088.1 coordinate 15,875, forward strand.
CCTCCCGGAAAAGGAACAGTTGGCTGTAGATGGGTGTATACAGTCAAATACAAGGCAGATGGTACCCTTGATAAATATAAGGCCATACTTGTTGCCAAAGGCTACAAGTCTCACGGAATTTATTACTCCGATACCTTTACACTTGTTGCAAAATTTAACACTGTAAGAATTCTTATTGCCTTAGCAGCTAAACTTGGATGGAATCTCTATCAATATGATGATCAGAATGCTTTCTTACATGGAGAACTTGAAGATGAAGTATACATGAATGTATCCCCTGGATATATATTGACAGATTGCAAGAGTATGGTCTGCAGGCTGAAGAAAGCATTGTATGGACTCAAACAGTCTCCTAGAATGTGGTTTGGGAAAGTTTCTAGAGTTATGCGCAAAATGAATAATAAGCAAAGTAATGACAATCATACTATGTTTTTCTGCTTCAATCCCACAGGTAAACAGATGATATTAATTGTCTATGTTGATTATATCATAATTACTGGGGATGATGCTGAAGGAATTAAGAAATTAAGTCAAGATCTGTCAAGGCATTTGGACATTAAAGATTTGGGGAAGTTGAAATATTTTCTGGGAATTGAAGTTGCCTACTCTCAACACGGAATTGTACTCTCACAACACAAGTATGTTCTTGATCTACTTAAAAAAACCGGAAAGATCTTATCTAAACCAGTGGTCACACCAGGGAGACTGCTATGTAAGATCAGATAGTGGAGAGAAGAGTGCACCTGTAAATGAGGAGGCCTTCCAGAGGTTAGTTGGAAAACTGACTTATCTAAACCATACATGACCTGATATTGCTTATCTTGTAAATCTGCTGAGTCAATTCATGAATGATCCAAGAGAGATTCACCAGCAAGCAGCATATCGAGTACTGGCCAATTTAAAAGGAACGATTGGGCAAGGTATATTATTGTCAAAAGAAGGAAATGTATCATTGGAAATGTACTCTGACACAGACTTTGCAAGATCAGTCACTGATAGTAGGTCAACTACCGGATATTGTGCGTTCATCAGTGGGAGTTTAGTCACATGGCGGAGTAAAAAACAGAAAGTTGTTTCTCTCTCTAGTGCAGAAGCAGAGTACAGAGCAATGGTACATGGAGTTAAGGAAGTTATATAGATCCAAGGCATATTAGAAGAGCTCAAACTTTACTCTCTAGACAGTATCAAATTCTATTATGATAACAAGTGAGCTATTGCTATTGCGGAGAACCCGATTCAACATGACAGGACTAAGCATGTGTGTATTAGTCATCACTTTGTCAAAGAGAAAATTGAAGCGGGAGTTATTCCGACCATTTTTGTTGGATCTACAACACAAACGGCAGATATTTTCTCCAAAGGACTGGCAGGATCACTATTTCAACGGTATGTAAACAGGTTGAACATGATTAATATTCATGCTCAACTTGCGGGAGAGTGTTGAATTACTGTGATATATATGTTTGTTGTATCTATTGGGCCATTAGTTATATATGGCCCAATATGATGCCTTATAGAGTTTTAATATAACACTAAGTTTAAGTGGGCTACTGTTATCAGTAGCCCTAATCGAATCCTGTGTAAGTGGGTGGGGTTGGGCTAGTGATATCTGTACAAATTGAAGCGGGAGTTATTCTAGTCACATGAATAGAAAAGAAGTGGTTTTTGTTTCTGTTAAACTTTAGCTGTCATCTGTGCTGTCTCTGTGCTGCGGTCTCTGCGCAGCAGAAGAAATACTATTCTTTCTTACACACAGTCAATCCTATTTTGGATAAAAGCAGTTGCTGAGCAGGTTATGTTTACATTGTCAATCCTATTTCTGTCAGTAAGATATCAAATTTATAAAAATTTTACAAGAGATGCCATTACAGAACAGTAAAATAAGGTTAATATACTTGAAACAAAGATCAACAACTTTGTCTACTTGTATATTTTCTGTTTTTCTTGGACCATATGCAGCTTATTTTTCTTCTTCTTGATTCAGGGTAAGTATATGGTTATTTTATTTTCGCGCCGATTGTCATATGTCCAAAATAGTTAATGATATTGATGGATGGATAGTGCACAAATTTCAGGTACCGGAAAATCACAGTTTTTAAAATTTGCTGCTAAGTTAAGCAATAGATCTGTGATAACCACGGGGCTGGGAAGCACTAGTGCAGGATTGACTGTTACTGCTATCAAAGATGGAGGTAGCCCCTTTGACTGAATTAATTTATGTCAATGAATCTGGCATAATTTTATTGGCTCTGTTCATCCAAATACTCAAATTCAGGAACAAAATGAGAAATATACATGATCTCACATGGATCTTCAATCAGATAACTTAGTAGATACCTTATTTCTAGCCGTCTAATATAAAGCATGTTTTGTTTGAATGAGATGATTCACCAACCTTCATGATGTTATGGTGATCCATCTTAAATCCATCGAGGGAAGAAATTACTCATGAGTGAGAGAGGGAGAGAAGAATGTGAGCAAGCACAAGAGGAAAAATGAAGAGTTGATTATCACAATTTGAACTCCCTTTTATGTAGGTTATATGATAGTTAGCCTTTAGGATATAAATTCTGATAGCAATATAACAATGATACATGAATATATATTCATTATTATGTTTCTCAAGGCGGACTAGGCATACGTCATCTTCAGCATACCAACATGGCCCTCCTGACCAAGTGGGTGCGCCGGATGATGCAACCTTCGGGAGACTTAGCATCGGTGGTGCTAAGAGATGGGTACGAACATTCGTTGGATTGGGAGATTGTGTCAGACCCCGAGGCGCGGCGACTCTGCATTTATGGCGAGCATGCAGACGTGTTTTCTGCAGGTGCAGAGGTTCTTCCGCCCGCAACTGGGGAACGGGGAGACTTTCCGGTTCTAGGAGGACAATTGGTCCGGACACGGTCGTCTCAGTGGGGTTTTCCCTCGCCTCTACGCATTATCCATGGATCCGGGGGCTTCGGTACAGCGGGCCTAGCAAAGAGCATGGGCCTCGGCTCTGCCCGAGGCACTATCTGACCAGCGGGTGGCTGAGCTGCTGAGGCTGCAGGAGCTCCTCGCCGACCAGAGCTTGTCGGAGGCATCCCAGGACACGTGGGTGTGGAGCGGCCCAAGCTTCACCGTCCGGGCAGTTTATAGATTGCTCCGAGACCAGGGGGAATCGGAGGACCCGCTCCTTTTGTAGAGATGTTGTTTGGTGTAAAAGCGACGTCTCCATTTGAAGATCAAGGTTTTCGCCTGGCTCCGGGCGGTGGAGGATTGCCTGCACCTATTCTTTGTCTGCCCCTTGGCTCAAGAGGTGTGGCAGGCGGCGGGTGTCGGCCGGCTTGTGGCGACTTCAGAGGAGGCGTTTTGGTGGTCTCTTAGTGGCAGATCATTCCGTCGTGAAGCTGAGTGGCAGACTATTTTTGCCACACTTAGGTCCATCTGGACCCATAAGAATGAGGTCATATTCAGGGGTTGTACCCCTTCCGCTAATGCTATCCAGCACAACACGAGGGGGTTTGCGTCTTTTTGGCACCGAGGTGGTCTAGGCCCCTCGACTACTGTACCCCTGTAGTATATGATCTGTACCTGTCGTCATGGTTTTAATGACATCGGGGGGGCACTGTTATGGGGTGCCCTTCCCCCTCAATTCAAAAAAAAAATTTATTATGTTATCCTAAGATAAAGCAGATAAGAGCATGAAAGGACGATGGTCCCACGCCAGCGATCGCAGATCCCACATTATGGCGGAAACCAACCCGTGACAGGGTCGGGACCGCCATCTAGAGACCGGGGAGAGTGATCAGGAGATTGGCCTGCGCACATATGCACATCAACGCCCAGACGGGAGAGCACAAGAAGACACTAGTTTCGCGAGGGAGAGGAGAAATGTGCGTCAACCAGGAGTGTATGCGGGCGCGTACAAAACCCTACAAACAGAAGTTGAGCGCCGATCAAGGGGGGCATCGCGCGCATACAGAAACATCCACACGCGAAGGAGCGAATTTGAAACGGAAAGAAAGGGGTTTGCGCCAGGGTGGGAGATAAAATCAAGAATGAATGGAAGGGGGGTCACCAGCAGGGGAGTAAGCAGTCACGATGAGGGTAGAGAACGAAATTTCGAGCCCAAGAGACACTCACAGGCGGAGGGATCAAAAGAAGAGATGACCCAAGGGGACCAGTTGGATGACAGTTCAGGCTGGGAAGGCAAGGGAGGCAGTGAGACAAGAAGTTGACCCAAGACTGCATAGAAGGGGAGCCCGGATGGCAGTGAAGGAGGGGGCCCACTGGGGAAACCAAAAGGGTGATTCTCATAAAGAAATGGAGAGAGGCCAGTACGTGTCCACGGGTGGCGGGCCCCAAAATGGCTAAGGTGTACACAGTAGAGGAGACGAGGATGATGAAGGGTGGGGGAGGGTGCTGCCGCAACGGCAGAGAGCCACTCACAGACCAACATCAGCAGCAGGGGGAGGACAGAGACACTTGCTATAGGTGCTTGAAGCAAGGCCGCTGGGCGCATGAGTGTCTAGGCAGCACCCTCCCCCCACCCTTCATCATCCTCGTCTCCTCTACTGTGTACACCTTAGGGTATTTATGGGACACCGCCAGTGGGCATTGCCCAAGAAGACACCGAAGGGACGGAGGAACGCAGTACCAAAATGCAGACAAGCAAAGTCAGGCAGTCACACAGGCACAGGCAGTTAGGAATGCAAAGAAGGCAGACATGACTGGCCACCATAGGGTATTTATGGGATGCCTAATTGGTGAGCCTATAAGGAGAGATGCTCATGAGCTACCGACGCTGGAGGAGGTGAGAAGAGGGCTATGGCAGAAATTCCCCCCCTTGAATGAGGCGGAACTATGGTATCTTGAGTCGGGACTGTTTTTCCTTCGGGGGATCTCCATGGCAGCCTATTTAGTGGCCATCGTTTGCACATGAGTTCAACGGGGTGATGAGGATGAAGTGGAGACGTGTCCTTCAGACAGAGGGAGCCTCACTAAGAGATCAGGACACATCTATATTGGAGGCTTGGGGCATACCACAAGGATAGGAAAACCGCCTAGCTTTGGAGACACTACTCAAACCCTTTGACACGATCCGCCAGGTAATCTCAGATGGGCTGGGCAAAGGGGACCCTAACATTATACTGGCGGAGGCAGAGGGTCCCCATGGGAAGCACCCCCACCAGCCACACTTAGCCTCTGAGGATCGCATGACACATTTTGCATTTGGCTGTCAGCACGGACGCCACCACCACCACCGACAACTCAACCAAAGTTAGGGGCAGAGGAGGATGGCCAAGAGAAAGTTACGGCAGGGAATGTAACGGCAACAACAGCATATGAGAGTGGAGGAAAGCAAAAACAGAGGACGTCGCCAACAACAATAGAGCTAAAGGGGACCCAGCAACCGCCAGAAAAGATGGAGGGGCGAGTGCCACCTGCCACCCGGGATATGGCATCAATGAGCGACCATACTACACTGGAGAACCAACATGCTAGGGAATCAACGTCCCAGAAACACCAAAAGGGATGGCATCCAGCAAGAGGGTTTGGTGTACGAGATAAAGAAAGTGATAATCAAACATGACAGGGGACTCTTAGCATGGATGAAGGCAGGGAAAAGTGGGAGAATTAAGTTGGCAGCAGGGAGCTGACCAAGACAAACCCCCCGTGGCAGACCTAGATCAGACAAGGGCTGAAGAGATGGGAGAAATGAGAGGGCGCAAGTCAAGGCAGATGGAGAGCAGAAGATCACAGAGGTGACAGAGGGTGAAGGGAGAGCCAAGGACCCCCTGACGGGTCACCGTGCAATGACAACCACTATAGTAGTGGGCCTGCAGCAAATACAAAGCAAGGGATGGGGCAAAAATAGTCAGCCATGAGGTGTGTCACATTTAATGTGTGTGGCCTTAGGGACAAGAAGAGGCGAGGGATCGTGGACAAGTACTTACTGGAATGGGGAGCCACAATGGTCTGTTTACAAGAAACAATGTGAGAGTGTTGCGAGGTACAAGACTGGAATGGGGTTGGAAGAGGTTTTCTAGACGGGTTCATAGCGGTGAATGCAGTTGGCCACTCCGAGGGCGTAGTGGTCGCATGGAACGAGGTAGTGTTCTCAAGGGTGGATGCATGGACGGATCAATTCTCAGCAGTGGCCAAGTTGAAATGGCAGACGGATGATTTGGAGATAGTGGTAGTCTCGGCTTACGGCCCTGTGAATCCCACCAATAGGAAGCACTTATGGAGGGAGTTAGCGGGAGTGGTATCCACATTCCAAGGATCCCCGATGTTAATAGGGGGAGATTTCAACATGACCCTGGAGGCAAAAGATAGACCAAACGATATGGGAGGGCGAGACCCAGATTCGTGAAAGATTTCACGCAGAAGAGAAATAAGGAGGAAATGTATTTTTATGATTATGATGAGATGAGAGCTATTTATACAACATGGAGTGACCAAATATTAGTGATAAAGTATAAATACAATTATCAGAAGATGCAGGGTAAATCTGTAATTAGGTCCTATTTCTTAACACCAAGAAATCACTTCAACAGTCTAAGACTCATGATTTTGAATTGTTGACATAACTGATCCTCTAATTCGACAATCCTACAGTTATTCTTTCCGGGGCTGATTTTATCATCCACATTGACTAGTAAGAAGTGCTTTGCTCAAAGTTATGCACAAATTGCAACAATGTTGAACGAGTAGCACCGTGGATGAGGTCCTCAAAGGCCTCAAATTGGCCACATCCTTCACACCCATTATAGCTATGCCTGGTTTTTCCATGCATTTTGTGGTCTAAACCAATGCCTCTTGGTTTGGGGTGGGTGTTGTTCTTATGCAGACTACTCAATCAATAGCATTCTTCAGCCTGTCTCTACCCGAATGCAGACCAGTAAATCTGCATATGAAAGGTGGTTGATAGAAGTAGTCAGGATGGTTTAGAAATGTAGACTTGACTTTGTCTACCTGCCTTTTGTTCTTTAAATAAATCAATACAGCCTCAAGCGTCTGTTCGTCCAGAAGTGTCTTCAAGAGCCCTATGGTAGATGGCCAAACTGTAGGCAGATGATACCTTTTCTCGCTCAATGGGCCTGTTGGCCTTGGAGACTTAAAGCTATGTCGAAAGCCACCATAATTGGCTGGGATCATGTTAGGACTGAAGTTAGGCAAGACCCTCATCTAAGCAAACAATGGAAAGTCTTGGGAGGACCCCCTCTCTCACCCTGAATACTATGTGCAAGGTGGCCTCCTGCTGCATGAACTGTCCTGTTCTCTCGTCCACATCCACACTTACGGGTCATGTTGAAAGTGTATCATGATCATCCTGTGGGGTTCGCACTCGGTTAATGCACACTTATAAAATGGTGACGTGAGATCTATTGAGGCCCAAAATGACGATCAAGTCTTATTTTGATGGCATGTAGTATGAGGCATCCTCACTGCTCCTGCAGGAATGTTGCAACCTCTAAAATTTCCGTAGTAAAATTAGGGAAGACATCGCAATGGATTGCATCTAAGGCCTTTCAAATTCCAAGGCCTTTAATTGCATCCTTGCTGCAGTGGACCAATTAACTTAGCACAGTCATTTCTTACATCTTAAGCATCCTTTCACAGCATGGGAGCCTTCTTACTGCACCACTTTCCATTCATCAATTGGAATGACCCCATTCAGACCTATCTACGGGTAAGACCCTCCCTTGATTTGTTATGGGTTCCACCTTCTCCTGTCCTTTTCCATTGATGAGCTCTTGTGCAAATGGCACCACATGCTATGCTCTCTGGAGGAAAAGCCCAATCTAACTAAGACAATCATAAAGACAAAGGCAGATCCCGCTGAAGATGTATCACATATGAAGTCGGAAATTTTTCTTACCTGTATAAGATGCATCTAATAGCCAAGTGATTCAAGGAAACATTGAATAGTCCTTCCTTCTCTTCTCCTTCTTCACCTTCCTGGCCTCCTCTCCAGATATCTTTCTATTTACTTGCGTCTCTCCTTTGTCTCTTACTTAGCAGCCCAGGATTTCCTTTCACCGATCTCAGTCTAATATCCTTCATTTGATCCTTCTATTGAATTGTATCATCTATGCGGACTCATAATTTGGACTTTGATCAAATATAAAGATTTTTCTGAAAATTTGAAGATGAGTATTGATTAGGATAATTATTTGATGACATAAACATTAATGATGATGCCTTGATGATTTCAGGGGAATGGATGTTGGAAGCTGGGGCCCTGGTTTTGGCGGATGGTGGACTCTGTTGCATTGATGAATTTGACAGGTGAAAAATATATTATCTGTAAATCTTTTTTCATTGTATGGATGTCATTTGAATGAGAAAAAACAGGAAAAAAATCACCTTTTTTTCTATCAAGAAGTTATGGTCATATATTTTAGGTCCTTGCAATATTTAACCATATGTTACATGACTTTAGAATGTATTAAAGTGTACAATCAAAGTTTGTACCATACAACTGAGTATCTTTCTTGACAAATAACATTTGTTCTGATCTAGTCCATTCTTTGTTCATTCACATTTCTCATTGTTATCATGTAGACTGCATAAAGATGACATTTCTCCTTTCTTTTCGTACTCCACTGTTCTTCTACTTGATAGTCATTTCTTGCTTACAGCATGAGGGAGCATGACAGAGCAACAATACATGAAGCTATGGAACAACAAACGATCAGCATTGCAAAGGTCTGTAAGTTTATCCATAATTTAAGCCTGAAATTACACTTTGGTGCACTATATCCTTAGTCATCAAATGTATATTAGATTTATGTCCTCTTTCAGAATCTCAATGTCTTTAGGTTACCATTGTAACTACTGAACTCTTTTTAGAGATAGGCTTCATTTTTCTGAACTAGTTTAATCATTTTGATCATCTAAATGAACATTTCCAGTAAATGCACTTGCATATAAAAAAAATCAATACAACATGCTGTCAGATTTATTTTGCTTTGTTGCTTTGACTTTCCAACTATCTTTCAGGCTGGTTTAGTCACCACTCTAAGCACACGCACAATTGTATTTGGTGCCACAAATCCTAAGGGGCAGTATGATCCGAATCAACGTATTTCTTCATTCCTTCCAATTTTCAGCTTTTAAAAATTTCATTCTTGA
>JAHCZF010000089.1:0-25000 GCA_024174645.1 Lemna minuta
AGAAGCATCTGATGGAATCAAGAACAGGTCATGCTATGCAAGGAACTTCTTGGAGTACTGCTTCTTCAAGGCGATTGCAATCTCTGTTCGGATGGCAGATTACCTTGCTGACAAGAACTTCCGCCGACTCACCTTCGACACAATGCTCGCGTGGGAATCTCCCTCTTCTGATGCTTTGCCGGAGGTCAAGGTCTGGATTTGTTGTCTTCCTCTTTTCTTTATTAATTTATTTTTTGGGTGATTTAAACACAGGGAATATCCCTGCCCTTGGTCGTGCCATCCAAGGGAAGTGGAATAGATGAGTGCATGCTTACTAAAAGTTAGTGAGGTTGGCCGGGTACTTCTCGAAGAACATGTGAGCCCTAAGTATTGACCCATGCAGGTCAGGGAGTAGTGGAGTGGTGCGTACTTTATCATTGGCGAAAGGCCATCCTCGCCAGGGATGGTGGTTGGGTTAAGATGCCTCATTTTCCAAGTATCAGCACTAGACTTGTTGTATGGGGTGATTAACATCTCAACCCAGGACGGTGGAAACGGTCATGAAGCTTAGTACCTCAAGGGGTTTCGACCAAAGGATGCGGCCTACTCCCATGCAGGTGGGGAACCGTGCTATTTGCGACTGCCGTGGTGTGGCAGGGATAAGTGTATGTTTTATTCGGAGGGGAGGCAAGATGAAGATTGACGACCAGGAGGATCTTGATAATTTTGGAAATTCCTCCTTAGATGGTTGAAAATTTTTTTGGGAAGAATCTTGAGAGATCTTGGGGGATCTTTGATCCTAGATGTTAGAAGAGGGATAAAGAACAAGAAACTTACCTCATGTTCCTTCAATCAACCTTGGAGAAGAGATTTCTCCACAGATTGCCTTGAATCATCGCAATTAGTGTTAGCTTGGGGTGCATGATAGGGTAGATTAGAAATTTTATTCACTGTGTTTTTTTGGGGGGGGGGGGGGAAATATTATGGCCCCCCTCTTATTTATCCTCCGGTGACTTTAGTGCCCTCATTAGACTGGTCTAACAACACAGGGTAATGGCCCATGTATCACATGAGCATTATGACTTCATAGAAATGAAAAACTCTTTAAAATTTTGTCAGTTTCCCCTTAATAATAATGAAGTAGAAGACGGTGTTTCGTGATGATGATGCCAAATGATACCGAAGAAGACAGTCATTATGACAACAATATTAAAAGAAGAAGAAGAGAATGAGGATCACAATGATGGGGAGAAAAAAATATTAAGATGGTGATGATCATAATGGTTTCCATAGTCAAGAAGACGGCGGAGTTGAATCACTAGAGGAAGATGTTGATCAGTATAATAATCTTTTGAAAATAACGATGAAGAAGAATTTAAAGAAGGACAAGAGGATGATGATAAAGATCATGAGGAAGAACATGATGATAATGACTTCAATGATGGTTGCAATCATGCTAATGATGAAGAAGAGGAAGACTGAAGACAATGATGGTGTAGAAGAGAAGAAGGAGATGACAGAGGCAGTGACGAAGATTATGATGACAAAGATGAAGGTGAGGGAGAGAAATAACAGGTATAAGATGATGATGATAAAGAAGAAGGTAAAGATGATGATGACAATTATGAAGGTGGTGTGGTATGTTTTGGTGATGATGATGGAGGAAGAAGGCTATGAAGGTGATGATGAATACAGGGGAGAAGAAGAATATGAAGACAATGACAAATATGAAGGAGAAGAAGACAAAGATGACTTCCATGATTATGATAATGATGAAGATGAAAATTAGTCTCCGTGAATTTCTTTCTGCAAGATGTATCTCAGGTGATTTTTCTTTCAGATGGATGGAGAAGGCACAGTCAAAGCTGAAGCCTTCTGCCGGATTGTGCCTTCTATCGCTGTCATCGCCGACATCATCACCAGCCCTAATGTCTTCGAAGTTCTTACTTCATCGACCAGCGGAAAGCTCTCCTTTAATGTCTATGATAAATACCTTTCATCTCTTGACAGGTTATAGAAAAAAATGTTGTAGAAAGTTATCTTTTTCTTTAAAGATGATTGAATGGAAGATCCTGTGCTTTGCAGAATGATTAAGAAAATGAAAGTCCAATCCGATTCTTTGCACTTATCTAATCACAGAGCAGAGAGAAAAGAGAGAATTCTTGGCATGGAGGGGACATTAACCACACAACCAGTTCTTGAACACGTCGGCATGTCAATCTGGCCAGGTAAGCATTTTATTTGGTTTTATTTTTAATTGCAATTTCTGAATTATGGGCAGATTTTCTTCTAATTCAGGAAGGTTAACTCTAACTGACCATGCACTCTACTTTGAACCACTTAAAGTGTTGACCTACGATAAACCAAAAGTCTATGATTTGGCCCACGACTTGAAGCAAGTTGTCAGGCCTGAGTTGACCGGGCCATGGGGGGCTCGCTTATTTGACAAAGGGGTCATGTACAAAGCTGTAAACTTGTAAGTCTAAAAAAATATAATATGTTTTTTTTCCATTTTTCATGCCATCTTTCTATTAATGGAATTGTGAATGCAGAACGGAACCGGTCGTGTTAGAATTCCCAGAGCTCAGTGGAAACTCTCGTCGTGATTACTGGGTGGCAATTTTACAGGAAATCTTATATGCCCATCAATTCATTCGAAAGCACCGAATAAGTGGGGTAGAGAGAGAAGAAACTCTCTTGAGATCGATACTCTCGATCATTCGGTTACAAGCTCTAGAAGAATTATTCCCCATGGTTTCTCTGAAGAACAAGTCCCTGCTCATGTTCAATCTCACTTATCAGCTTCCTGGAGGCGATTCAATTCTTGAGACGCTGGCAGGGATGGCTGCCACAAGAGAATTGGATCGAGCGAACAGACAAATTTCTCCGAGGGGAATGAGTGCCACGTCAGCTCTTTCCTTTTTTGGAAATTTGGGTCTCTCTCCTCGGGCTTCTTCAAGAGATGGATTGCTTGTGGGTGAAATGGTTGTAGGAGAGATGTCGCCGATTGAGAGAGCAGTTCGAGAATCGAGGAATAGTTTCAAGGCAGCTGAGGAGGCGCGCGCTTCAGTGGATGTAGTCAAAGTGGAGGGCATTAACAATAATATGGCTGTGATGAAGGTTTCTCTCTGTTTCTCTATCTTCTACCAAAAATCAATTTGGGGATTGATTTGCCTAGATTTTATCATGATTTCTCTTTGACTAGCACGTCTTTAAATGCATTGTTCTTAAGTTGATCTTTAATAGTATGGAAAATTTTTAGTTGTGCTTTGATGTTTTGAATATGACTTTTGCTTGCCTCCCTGATTTTCTTTAAATTAATCTGAATTTTAATCCCATGACTTGACACAATATTGTTTAAAATGCTCGTTAATTTCAAGGGCAATTTGGTCATTAAGTGGTTTACTGGTATTTAGGTAATCTGTTATCATTGTGTGATATGGCATGTCTCTCTTGAATACACTTGAGGTTTCTATTTAGATTATTTAGGTTATTATCATCTTTTTTTCACAAAGATAATTAATTAAACTCTTTTTTTTTTCTAATCTCATTTAACGGTAATTTCTCATTGCAGGAACTGCTTTATCCCATCACCGAGTTGGGAAGATTTCTTTCATCAATGCTCCGCTGGGATGATCCTCTGAAATCTCTCATTTTCTGCTCTCTCACCTCTTATATCATTTACAGGTTTGAATTTTTTTTGGTGTACATACTTTGTAAAATGCTCTCGTCCTACAAGATTCTCTGGAATCATCTGCCCAATTTTAGTTGGGACTTATTTGCAAAATGCCCAAAAATATAAACAAGCACATAGGTTTGATAGGGGCATCATGAAAATTATTCTCTTGAATCATTTCATCCATTCCTTTCTTAGAAAAGTCATTCTGTGTTCTCTGTCCGTGATTTTAGATTAGATCCAGTTCTAGGTTACAATTGAACAAATAATTGCTTTTTCCTCCCAATAAGCAAATTGATGAACTGAATGTAGTTCCTACTTGGGATTCCTTGATAGAGAGGTGGAGATAATCACAAGAGAAACTCCAGGCATGAGTTCCATCATCCACCTACTCTCTCTCTCTCACACATTCACACCTCTCGTTCTATCTCTTGCCCCCTCTGTTTCATGTTCCATCTCTCGCTCTCTCTCTATTATACACACAACCCCCTTCCTCTTTTTATCTCTTGCCCCCTTTGTTTCGTGCTTTCTCTCTCTCTCCCTCTCTCTCTCTCTCTCTCACACACACACACTGGTAAGATCCTAGATTTCACTGGAGCTCCTCTCCAGAACTTTAGGCAGAATTGTGGTGAAACAAATGTGAAGAACCTAAATAGAAGGAAGAATTCAAGACAATACAATCAAAGAGGAGAGAACATGAAGATGCTCCTCCTCTCTGGTTGGAAGGTTTAGAACATGAGCCCCTCCCTGTCACTCTCCCAGACTTAAGAAACTCACTTCCTGATGCCTTTGGGCTTGACCTCCCTTATTTATAAGAGTCTCCTGCCTGAAATCTTCATGGAGAAGACCTGTCGTGGCCTCGAGTCATAGGGGAAGGTCACTGGGGGGAAGTGACACTGTCCCCTCCTCTTCCATACGTAGGTAATTATTGGGTCCTTACCACACACACACACACCCCCACAGCCCCCTCGTCTATTCATGTTCCATTTCTATCCCTTTCTCCCCCTCTTTCCAGTTTGGTCTCCCTCCCTTTAAATGGCTGGGATGTGCAAACATTTTGATTGATCATCTGTTAAACGTCTTCTCAAAATATAGTTTATAGTATATATACGATTTTTTTAAAATTTCCAATATATTTTATAGTCTCTATGCTACGCTTTGTTACCATTTCAACGGGAACACTGAAGAGTATTATTTAAAGGCCTTTTTTTACCATGAGATGGGCAGCCCTTCCAGCCCTTAGTTTCTCTCTCTCATTCTCTGTTTTTCATAAAAAATGATATCCCGTTTGTGAAAAGTGCATGCAACCTTTTCTTGATTTCCACAAAAAGAAGACTCAATCGTGGTTTAATCACTGTAATCACTTTTTTTCTGAAATTTATTCCTGTTTATTTCTCCTTAGAATTGGCACATATATATATTACACATACGAATCTTACTCCAGGGGATGGATTGGCAGAGTTGTTGCCACGTTCTTGTTATTTATTGCAATTTTTATGTTGACAATGCGGTTATTAGAACAAGGGGGAGCGGAAGCAATTGCTGTGGCGGCACCGCCTCCGATGAATACGGTTGAAAATCTCTTGGCTGTCCAAAATGCAGTTTCTGTCGTCCAGGAATTTGCCCAAGATGTAAATATTATTCTGCTGAAATTTCGATCTTTGCTTCTTGCCATCCCTCCCCAGGTAAACTATATCATTTAAAAATTTCAATTTTTTGGGGATCAAATGCATTCTTTTTATCCCTTCGCAATTGTTTCTGTATTTGTGGAGTTTAGGGGAATTTTGACATATTTTGATAGTGCAAAGTGTTTTCTGAGATTGTTACTTTCCATTATTCACAGGGTTCATTATTATTTAGAACTTCCACTCTCAGCTTTCAGTAAACACATTCAATCTCTGAAAATTTATAGTCATAGATTCTGTTTATTTTATAATCAAACCAAAACCTCCTCAGCCATTTGACGGGTTCAAGTAAACATGCCTTTGATTTTCTACCGTTCCATTTATTTCATTTCTGTTTTCATTTTATCAGATGATTGTCTGCTCTCATAGTCTACCACTAGCATAGTGAAGTTTTGCCAACGTTTAGGAGAAGGAGATAGAGAGGGAAAGAGGAAAAGGAGGGAGATGAGTGAGGTAGATAGAAATTGAAAAAGATGGGTAGAGAGGGAGGTTGAGAGATGAGATACAAGGATAGAGGGAGAAGAGAGATGGGATGAGAGAGAGTATATTTAACCAGTGATGGCCATTGAAGATCAATCGGATTTGATCGACTCTTGATGGCTGACTCGATTGAAGATCAATTCAAATCGTGATGGATTGATTTTATTGATTGACATCAATCAAAATCGAATGGCAATACTAATTACTGATCTGATCGCTCACATTAAAGGTCTGTAGACATTTTTCAAAATTGATGTGTGATCAACATATTTCAGCAATCTGATAATCAATGAATCGAGATTGCCCATCTCTAAGTATGACAAATATCCATGTCTTACTCAAGAAATTATTCTACTACTTTGACAGGCAACAAACCAGGTCATTCTTGGGCTTTTTCTTGTGGCGATGGCGCTGGCTGTGCTGCCCATTAAGCTTATCTTATTCGTGGTCTTCTTGGAGTTCTTCACCCGGCACTCTCCTCCGAGAAGACCCAGCACAGAGAGATGGATGAGACGGTTGAGAGAATGGTGGGTCAGCATCCCTGCAGCCCCTGTTGCGCTAGATGGAAATGTTGGAGACAAGAAGAGTAGATGAAGAGAAAAATCAACCCTACGCCATTGTCTTTCTCATTTTTGTACATGGAAATAATAGTACAAATGATCATAAGAGAATAATAAAGATTTGGAGTTCATAATTATGAGTATACTAACTCAAGTCACTGTGCCCATCTCCTCTATCTTTCTATGGTGACAGTCATTGAGAACTGGAAAGGCGGATAAGACAAATAAAATGGCAGTGCATGGAGGACGATGGCCATCGACACATCTGAGTTTAAATTGCCTCATTGAATTTACTTTTTCTACTGAAAAAAGGAAATAAAAGAGAGAGAGAAGAGAAAATAATAAAATATATTTAGTATTTGAGTTGTACTATGATAGAAAATCTAGGACAGAAATATTGAAGAGCAAGAACTCGAAAGAAAAATATGCCAATATTTTTAATAGCATGATGCTTTTCATGATGGCGATGAAGCATAGAAGGTTCAGAATACAAAAATGAGAATCAAACATGTAAAAAAAGAATGCACAAACTTCTCAAATTTTTTGTCATGAAATTTTCAAATTTGAATTTGCAGGTTAAAAGTTTCTGACATATAGAGGATTGGAGCTGGATAATTTAAGTTTCTCATGTGATCCACATGATCCTTTCATGTATGAACTATTTTTTGTCGCTGACTATAGTATAATGAGAAATATTTCATTTGCTCATGCAACATGAACTTGGTCCTGTATATCCCATGTAGATTTTGATAGATTTGAAATAGGATCATAGCCCTCTCATTGGCTGACGAGGATCGCCTGGTCGGAAGTAAGCCCAGTAAAAAGACTAGAATGATCATACGTCATAAAACTTTTCTTCGCATTCTCGCGCAAAACCATCCATTTGAACAAATTGGCGGACTAGATTACAATTGTTTTTACGATGGCCAATCGCCATATCTTCACCTGCCAGCAAGGAAATTACATCTTCCGCGCATTCGCATGACGTGGACGTTTGATCCTGCCATTCTCCTTCAGGAGCGGCCGCGCTCAATGGCATCGGCTGCAAAGAAATTACATATTGATCCGCCAATTTGCATGACGTGGACGCTTGATCCTGCCATTCTCCTCCGGGAGCAGCGGCGCTCAATGTCGTCGGCTGCTGATGCTCTTGGACGCCAGAAAAGTTCATGGGCTTTTGGTCCTCGTCTCCGTCGTCCATCAAGATAGCTTCAATCAGATCCTGATTCTGCGGAGGAACATCGTCGAAAACAGCGCCGGGCGATGCGTTCCTGCCGTCGAAAACAGGGCCGGGAAGCACATTCTCGCCGTCGAAAGCAGGGCCCGGCAACGCATTCTGGCCGTCGGAAATAGGTTGAGCGCCGGTTGCAGCGTGAGCGCGCAAAAAGTCTCGGATCGTTCTGAGTTCAGCTAGTCTCGCGGTGGCCTTGTGTTTCAGTATCTGGAGCTGAAGAATCTCCCTGTAGCAGCCACCTACGGGGTCTGCCGCCCGCCTGTCGGCTTGATATATCAGGTGGCTCATCATGATGTTGCGCACATTCTCGTTGCGCCCGCGGATCAGCCAGCGGATGTTCCTAACGCCGAAGAGGTTGCGAACGTTGACGAATCGCTGCGGGATATCGGCGGGGAAGTAGGGGGCCAGGACGCAATCTGGTTTGCACTTTCTGCGCAGGTACTTGCACACGGCGCAGGCCCGGTTATTTGCACGGACGGCGACGGTGGTGGAGGAAGACGGTGCAGTGGTGTCCATGATTCAGGGAATTCTTTGGTTTCGCCGCAGAGAAGTGCAGAGGTTGGATCTTTTTCTTGGATGTTCGCTGATGAGCGAATGGCAAGAGGCGGGAGACTTAAGAATGCTTTACGGTTGCAAGATTCCAGACCAGGTCAGTACGAAGCGGCTAACAGACAGATATCGATCGAAGTTCGACTGGGGTCGAATCGAATGGTCATTCCAGAATGAGGCTCGATCAAGGTCGTCAACCGCATGATCCATCCCAGTCTAGCCAGCGAGCCGTTACACCTTTCGGAAGATGAAGGCATGGGGGATCCGAGAAATAGTTGAAATTCAGCGGAGCCGAGAAATAGATGATGGCATGGCGTGAGCCGCTTGAAGAGTTAAGCTAGGATGCCCAGACCAAGAGATCTGGGACAGTCTTCATCGGTAGAGCATTTCCTCTTCCTCCTTTTCCGAAAGAACGGGCGATTCATTTTCCCGAGCTTCTGAACTCTTGAAGCGAAACCAATGAGGATGGCGGCGGGAGACGGAGAACTAGAGAAGAGCGGGAACTTCTTGCAAAGAGGGGAGGCTTCCCTGAACTTCATAGGGCCTTGTCGCTCGTCGATGAAGCTTTGCAGGGCGAATGGCTCCTGCTCTTCGCTGAGTAAGTCGCGTAGATGCCTCCGCGCCATGAGAACAAGAACATATGCTGAGAAGGAGAGACGGGGAAGGAGAGGTGTTTTGGCTCTGCGAAGTTCAAATCGGTTTCTCGCGGCAGGGGGCGAAGATGGACACGCCAGAGGGAGAGAGAAAGAGAAAGAGAGGAGAGGGGGATTGGAGAGCGCTAGAAGCACACGTGTTTATATAGGCAGATGTCTCCTGGTAAGCGACCAGCTCATTTTTGTCGCTTCTCTCTCTCTCTCTCTCTCTCGCTCGTTCTAGTTATAAAGGTCGATGCCGGCACCTGGAAGTTGTCAGCGGGGGAAGTAAATTATAGGGCAGACGGATATCGCGGGGCAAGCGGGAGGTGGAAGAGAGAGGTTAGAGGGAAGGAGACGACGGAATGAAGAATTTTGGCGCGATGAGCAGCAGCGCGAGGGGGAAAAGAGAGGAGTAGACTAGGACGCTTTTCGGCGGGCACTCGCAGAGGTCGGTGAAGGGGTGATCTGTGGACAAGAACGCCGTCCAATCGTTCATGAAGTGATCTCGAAGCGTGTTCTTAAGATTTATGCAAGATATGAAGGAGCATTCATCCAATTTGGAGCATTCTTTTGGGCCCGATGGCCTTGCCTCGATCTCTCGACCATCGTGCGCGACCGCCGAATCGGAGAACGCCGGAAATTCCCAAGAAGCGAAATGAATTGGGTTTGAGCTTCGTCGAACTTTCAGGGAAATCCTCCTACGATCACCGATCGGATCGCTCGTATCATGCCGATTCGTATCATGGCGATCCGATCTGTGATCGCCGTTCCCCATTACTCGTGTTACACGAGTCGTGTATGGTTGGAGAATATTATTACGTTTTCCCTGGAGTAAGTTTTTCTTTCATTCTCAGGATTTTCAGGCAGAGTTGTCCACGTCTGGATGTTTCAAGGATGGATTCTCGTACATTTCTGTCCTTTCTGAATCATTTTTTGTGCGATTCTTTTCCTTTGAATTACTAATATGGATACAATTGTACGTAGAGTAGGGGAACTTAGTGTTTTCACGGAGGAAGAGCTTGTGGAGAAGGCCTTGGAAGCATTGAAGGTATTCGTATCTGTGTTCCCGCATGAGAAGAAACTCAACCTAATAAATTTGTACTTACAGGATGCGGAAGATAGATCAAGCGGCACGCCGTTTCTCCATGATAATACATTGGAAACGTTTGTGCCTGCGAACCTTGCTTCTTTCATTGACTGGTTAATTTTTCTGTAACACTCTTGTTTTGGTGTCTTGGTTTTTAATGATCCACCTGAAAACTTTCATCTCTAAGCTTATTTGCTTTGTTTTTCTTGCTTTTTGCATGACTTCTTCGTCATGGACTATATGAAGTTCTGTAGTTTCTGCCACAAATTACTGCGAAAACCAAGATTGAAGAGTACAAAACGAGGAAAGATTGGGCAGTTTTATTTTTTGATGAATAGAATATATGCACAGTTTCACTGTGTTTTTTAACAAAATAGGTGATCACCCACGACAAGTACTTCTACCGGCCCAAGAGTTCACCCATCCTTGGACTGCCCAAACCTGAGCACCCTCCACCTTCCCAGGAAGTCACTCATCCCTGCACTGCACAATCCTGAGCATGCCTAACTCTAGAGTTCTTCTCTACCATTTTGTTAACTGTAGCAGGTTGTCACAATCATGATAAGGGCATCAACATAATTGTTAATTTCCATACATGCTTGTGCAACGCATGTGCTGACAATAACAGTTTACTGAAAGATTCACTTTGTAGATTTTGTGCAATTTGTTATCAATTCTAACCGTTTCATAAATTGCAAAGCATAAATTCTGGTTTTTTCAATATTTCTTTGCAGGCGAAGCTTGATTTGTTCCTCTATGCCACAAGGAGAGAGTCCGTTAGAGGGGAAAAATTGAAAAAAAAAACTCAGAGTGGGGAAGAAAAGAGGGAGACATTTTGACAGAGATACTCGGGCTTCAGAACTGGAGGTAAGGTTTCTTTAGTCATGATTTTCATGTTCTAAGAACCTTTTGTGACTCAGATGGCAATTCTGTAACATAGTTATGGTTAATTAGTAGATGTAAATTTGAGTTTATTTTACGTCAAGGTTTATACTCTCTAATCCTCCATCAGTTTCTCTCCTATCACCATCTTTGCTCTCAATAAGATCAACTTTGTAATCATATCTTTGGATATCTCTATCTTCATCATCAAATGTCGGTTATGTTAGAAACTTCAGTAGAATAGTTTATCTCCAGCAGAATAGTTTATCTCCACCAGTGTGGAGACAGTGGCTAGGGTTTAAACAGAAAGACAAAGGCTAGCTTTCCTATTCACGTGACTGAGTTTTAAATACAGTGTGTGTGGGGACCACCCACTTACAAAGACTCGATTTGGGCCACTGGTACTATGGCTCACTTACATGATATATTGGGCCACTACTGCCAGCAGCCCAATAGGCCCAATAGGGACAACATATTAATATATTTAACCGGTTATGATGTTAAGTGTCAAGTGACTACAGGTGAGTGAAAATTCATCACTGCCAGACATCTTGAGGGTTTTGAAAAGAAGACAGAAGTTGCCCTTTTAACTGGTTGCAAGTTAACCTGCAGGATCTACTTGTATCACTTCAATGAATCCATGAATATTATTGGATTCATAAAAGGGTATGTCTACAATGCAAAAGCTAATTAGTATAGACGCCAAAACAAAAAGGAAAGCAGTGCAAAGAGATAACTAAAATTAAGGACTTGAGATTCAAGCCTCATCTTGGAGCAGCAGATCTCATTAATCTTTTGGTTCATTTTCTGATGGATTCTGGCAGTTTGACAGTCTTTTTATAGGATTTTTTGTCATTAATTAATTACTTTACTCATTTCATTTATACCTTTCTATATGATATTATCTCAATTCTTTCTTGGTTACTCTTCTTTGAATGTTATTGCTTCAGTATCGATGAATTTTGGTTAAATAGCATAACAGATTTGCTGAAATCAGATTGCTCGCTATCTCTGTGAGGGTATTTGGTGATGTATATTCAATCCATATTATATGCCGAGCAGAAAATTCCAGGATCTGATGTCTCAAGGCACTATATTTGGCGTTATTTAGTACCACTTAGTATGTTTCCTTAAGTCTTACAGTTAAACATTTTCATCTTACTGGGCATTGCTATAATTGGATGTATGTGTTCAGATTTATGGGATTAACAAAATTATTCTTCATAAGAATATTATCTGAAAATATTTGTAAGTTGAAAAGAATACTTTCTAAAAGTATTCTTTCTTCTCCCTTTATCTCTCACTGCTGGATATCTGACAAATCTAGGTCTTGAATGTTGATTGATATGATATCTACATAAAAGCATAAAGATAGAAAGCATTTGCCTCACATGAGTGTGACAATCAAACGTTTGAGCTGAACTGCTCATATCTATTTGAAAATAATATTCCTGGTTCATTCTAGCATGTAAACTAATGGGTGTAATCCCTGATTTCTTTCATTATCAGAGTTCTAATTTCGATTGTGTGGAACAATTTGCAAGAATCAAGAAGATTCAAGATGCAGACAAAGCTGCCGCCATGTTATACTCATTCCAGTAAGCTTTTGATTTGACCTGTCATTTAAAGATATTGAGAGAAACAACGATCTCTAAGTCTAGGATCCTACTAATTTTTATGATCATGGTGTCGGCTTATACTGGAGTTATGTAAATTGCTTTTGTTTCCATGTGATTTATGATTTGTTTCCTTATTTGCCCTGACTTGATTCATTTTCCTTCAGTGGAAATGACAAGCCTGCTCCAGACTCTACAGACAGAACTGAATTTTTAAAATTGCATTCCCTCAGATACATGGCATCCGTCAACAAGGTTAGTGTTTTAGATTGGATTCATTAATTTTTTTGTTATGAGTTGCATGTTCCTCCCTGCAGCGAGAAACCTTACCCAACATCTGGTTGCCCATTACCTATTCTTCTGATAAATTGGGCTCAAATAAGGTTGCATAGCTTTCTCAAGATAGGTTCAGATCCACAAATACGGTAAAGTAAAGGGCACACTATCACCATAGAAATTTAAAATAACATGAAACTCTTGCCGCTGGCATTTGTCGGTGAAGCATTTCCTCTGAGCTTAATCGGTGGAGCATTTCCTCTTCCTCCTTTTCCGAAAGAGCAGGCAATTCCTTTTCCTGAGCTTCTGAACTCTTGAAGCAGAACGACCAGTGATGGCGGCGGGAGACGGAGAACAATACGAGAGCGGGGGCTTCTTGCAAAGAGGGGAGGCTTCCCTGAACTTCAAAGGGCCTTGTCGCTCGTCGATGAAGCTTTGCAGGGCGAATGGCTCCTGCTCTTCTCTAAGTCGCGTAGATGCCTCCACGCCATGAGAACAAGAACATATGCTGAGAAGGAGAGACGGGGAAGGAGAGGTGTTGTGGCTCTGCGAGGTTCAAATCGGTCTTCGCGCGGTAGGGGGCGAAGATGGATGCGCCAGAGGAAGAGAGAGAAAGTGAAAGAGAGGAGGGGGGGATTGGATGATAGGGATAGCTCTAGTCCCGCAGTGGATCATCGTCTCCGACAAATTTTCTGTTTTCTGCAGAGGGAGGCGTTGTTTTCTGTTTCAGGTAGTTACGGGTTTTTCTCTGTGCTTAATCGGGACTGTCCGTTGAAGGGAGTTATGACGGCGATGGAGAGGACACGTGCGACGCGACGGGAGCACACTGCAAAGACGGTTGGAGGCTCTCTCTCTCCTCACGTGATTGGTCGTCCTATAAATTCCCCAGCAGTTTCGTTGAAATGTAGTGAGCGTGAAAAACTTCTTTAGCGAATAGATTGATTTAGTTGTGTTCTTCTTGCAGCCTTCTTCTCATTGATTTCTCTCCATCTCGCTATTTCTCGTGATCACACGGAAAAACGACCAAGGGTGTGAATTTCTGTCCAACATTTGGACCAGTGTTGCAAAGAGAGGAGGCTTCCCTGAACTTCAAAGAAGAGAAGAGAAGAGCGGGGGACTTCCACGCCATTGTTGAAGAGAAATTCACGCTCTTGGTCGTTTTTTCGTGTGATCACGAGAGATAACGAGATGGAGAGAAATCGATGAGGAGAACTATGTAGGAAGAACACAACTAAATCAATCTATTCGCTGAAGAAGTTTTCACGCTCACTACATTTCAACAAAATTTCTGGGGAATTTATAGGACGGCCAATCACGTGGGGGAGAGAGAGAGCCTCCAACCGTCTTTGCAGTGTGCTCTGTCGCGTCTGACGTGTCTTCTCCATCGCCGTCGTAACTCCCTTCAATGGACTGGTCCCGATTAAGCTCAGAGAAAAACCCGTAACTACCTGAAACAAAAAACAATGCCTCCCTCTGCATAAAACAGAAAATTTTTCGGAGACGATGATCCACTGCGGGACTAGAGCTATCCCTATCATCCAATCCCCCCCTCCTCTCTTTCTCTCTCTTCCTCTGGAACGTCCATCTTCGCCCCTACCGCGCGAAGACCGATTTCAACCTCGTAGAACCACAACACCTCTCCTTCCCCGTCTCTCCTTATCAGCATATGTTCTTGTTCTCATGGCGTGGAGGCATCTACGTGACTTACTTTGCGAAGAGCAGGAGTCATTCGCCCTGCAAAGCTTCATCGACGAGCGACAAGGCCCTTTGAAATTCAGGGAAGCCTCCTCCATTTGCAAGAAGTCTCCGCTCTTGTCTAGTTCTCCGTCTCCGGCTGCCATCCTCATTGGTTCAAGAGTTCGAAGCTCGGGAAAAAGGAATTGCCTGTTCTTTCAGAAAAAGAGGAAGAGGACATGCTTATTTGCTTCATTTTTCTTGCTTTTTGCATAACTATGGTCTTATTTTTTTATGAATAGAATATATGCACAATTTCACTGTGTTTTTTTAACAAAACAGGTGATCACCCAGTACAAGTACTTCTACCCGCCCAAGAGTTCACCTATCCTTGGACTGCCCAAACCTGAGCACCCTCCACCTTCCCAGGAAGTCACTCATCCCTGCACTGCACAAGCCTGAGCATGCCTAACTCTAGAGTTCTTCTCCACCATGGTGCCCCTCTTCCCAGGAGGTCACCCACCCCTGCGCTGCTCAAGCCTGAGGATGCTTAACTCTGGAGTTCCTTTCTGTACGGTCTCACTGTTAATGGGTCTTTCTATTAGAAGCCCATTAATCTTAACTGTAGCCGGTTGTCACAATCCTGATAAAGGGCATCAACATAATTGTCAATTTCCATACATGCTTGTGCAACGCATGTGCTGACAATAACAGTTTATTCAAAGACTCACTTTGTAGATTTTGTGCAATTTGTTATCAATTCTAACCGTTTCATAATCGCAAAGCATAAATTCTGGTTTTTTCAATATTTCTTTGCAGGCGAAGCTTGATTTGTTCCTCTATGCCACAAGGAGAGAGTCCGTTAGAGGGGAAAAATCAAAAGAAAAAACTCAGAGTGGGG
Source organism: Lemna minuta (assembly GCA_024174645.1). NCBI lineage: Eukaryota > Viridiplantae > Streptophyta > Magnoliopsida > Alismatales > Araceae > Lemna > Lemna minuta. The sequence continues at coordinate 15,235 of JAHCZF010000089.1, forward strand.
AAGAAAAGAGGGAGACATTTCGACAGAGATACTCGGGCTTGAGAACTGGAGGTAAGGTTTCTTTAATCATGATTTTCATGTTCTAAGAACCTTTTGTGACTCAGATGGCAATTCTGTAACATAGTTATGGTTAATTAGTAGATTTAAATTTGAGTTTATTTTACGTCAAGGTTTATACTCTCTAATCCTCCATCAGTTTCTCTCCTATCACCATCTTTGCTCTCAATAAGATCAACTTTGTAATCTTATCTTTGGATCTCTCTATCTTCATTATCAAATGTCGGTTATGTTAGAAACTTCAATATAATAGTTTACTAGGAGATGATGCAGCTCCAAGTTAACCAACAAACATGGACCGCACTCGGCGTGGGAAGTGCTGAGGGACACGTGGCCATTGCCGCTTCGGGGCAGTCAGGAGGCATTATCTTAGCCTGGAAGGAGGACCAGTTCAACTGTTCTTGCACATGGACGGGACGACATATGGCGGAAGGCTGGCTGGTGAACAGAAGGGACAGTTTCAGCGCAGTGGTAGCCCCGGCCTATGGTCCAGTGGCCCCTACTCTTCGGTCCGAGCTTTGGGAGGATCTTGTTCAGCTCCATGGGGCCTTTCCCGGGAGTCCCATTCTAATTGGCAGGGACTTCAATGTGACACTCACGACGAGCGACCGCCCGAATGATGGAGGTGGGCGGGACCCGGGATTCAGCCAATTTCGGGAGGTCATTGCAGCTTTAGGCTTGGCAGAGATTGGACCATCAGATCGGCGCTTCACATGGAAAGGACCGACCACCACAATCCCGGTTGGACCATTTCCTCTGTTACATTGAACTCTTGGCTGCTTTTCCATTGGTAGAGGTCACAACCTTTCCACGTCCCTTATCGGATCATACGTCAATTGTGTGGGCAGCGAGGGTGGGTTCTGCTAAGTCCACCTATTTCAAGTTGGATCGGTCCTGGCTGCGTGATAGGACACTGAAAAATGAAATCTTAGAGTGGTGGGGCTCCTGCCTCACATTCGGAGCCGCTTCGGAGCAGCTGTGCACCAAGCTAAAGGACCTCCGCCACCATCTATTCGCCCTGTCGGCAGCAAATCAGATCGGAGCGGACCCGGTCAAGGGATGATGCGCTGGCTCGCGTTGAGGCTTTGGATGATATTGAAGACTCGCGACCCCTACTGCCAGAGAAAGTGAAAAGAGCGGAAGGCATGCCGAGACGCGGTGGCAGAAGTGGATCTCCGGATCGAGTTGGGCTGGCGTCAGCGATCTCGGCAGATGTGGCTAGTGGCCAGAGACGCCAACACCCACTTCTTTCACCAGATCGCGAACGGGAGACGCCATGTGAACAACATTCGTCGGCTGCAGATCAGAGATTGGATAATCAGTGACCGGGCTGCCTTCGGACAAGCTTTGTCAGACCACTTTCAGGAATTCTATCGCCGCGAACCCCCCAATCGGTGGCGATGGCTCGCCTCTGGTGCCGACGTCCTCTCGGCCACCCAGCAGCAAGATTTGATCACTCCCTTCTTAGAGGAGGAGGTCAAGAAGGCCATACGCGGGTTTAAACAGCGAAGTCGCCCCCGGACCGGACGACATTCCAGTCTTCTTCTACACCGAATGTTGGGCCAAGGTTGGATCCGATGTCATGGCCACGATTGAGGAGTTTCGAGTCGGACGATGCAACATGGACCGGCTCAACAGGGCTTACATAGTCCTCATTCCAAAAGTCCCAAGGGGCTGAGCAGATCGGGGACTTTCGGCCAATCTCCCTGTCGAATTCTATCTACCTAATCATTGCCAAGGTGCTGGCCAACCGCCTTCGGACGGTTCTCTCGTCGATCATCAGCCCGTTCCAGTCCGCATTCTTACCGGGTCAGCAGATGTCGGACAACGTCGTGCTCGCGGAAGAGATCGTAGCAGCGTGGCGGCGGAGTAACACAAAAGGATTTTTGTGGAAGGTGAATTTTTCCAAGGCCTAAGACACGTTAGACTGGCGATTCCTCTGGAATGCCCTGACGGTGACTGGGCTTCCCAGAGACATGGGTGCGGTGGGTGAAGCAGTGTGTGACGTCGACCACGTTTGCAACCCTAGTGAACGGGCGACTGCAACGAGGATGGATACAACCTCAGCAAGGGATCCGGCAGGGTTGCCCACTTGCTCCTTTGCTGTTCATACTGGTTGCAGATGCGTTAACGGTGTGCACACTTCAGCTCTGCCGGAGAGTCTCCATCATGGGATTTCAGTCACCAGGGATCCCTACCGGCTTACATCTGCTGCAGTATGCAGATGACACGACGATTTTCATTCAGGGATCGTGGGCGGCTGTTCACACATTGTCCACCATGATGAAAATCTTCTTAGATTTCTCTGGCCTTCAGCTGAACCGAGCTAAATCGTCATTCATAAGCTTCAGACATTCACCAGAGAAGAATGAGGGCTGCTCTCAAATCTTGGCCACTCTAATAGGTACCCTCCCTATTCGCTATTTGGGAGTTCCATTGGAGGATCGACAACTTCGGACTACAGACTGGCAGCCGGTGCTAGAGAAAGTGGAGTCGCGGCTCGGAGGGTGGCGGGCACGCCTTCTGACACGCAGGGGCCGACTTGTGCTCCTTAAAGCAGTCGTGGCAGCCATCCCTACTTACTTTATGCCGATCTTTAAGATGCCGGGTGGGGTTCGGAAAAGACTTGAGCAACTCATGAGGGGTTTTTTCTGGCGTGGGTCGAGACCGGAGGAGTCTCGGGGGGTTCCTCTTGTCTCATGGGAGACCGTGTGTCGGCCTGTCGAACAAGGCGGCTTGGAGGTGCGTTAGTTGCAGCACACCAACACGACTCTTTTATCCAAGTGGGTGCACCGACTGCTACAACCCTCGGGAGACCTGATCTCCACTGTGTTGCATGACGAGTACGGAGGTGCGCTGGACTGGAAGACCTGGCAGACCCCGCGGAGAGGTGATTCCGCATTCATGACCTCCCTCCGGCCCATATTCCCTGTGATGCAGCCTTTCTTCCGTCCTCGGCTGGGAGTGGGGGAAACTTTTCGGTTCTGGACTCATGACTAGTCGGGGCACGGTCTTTTAAGCTTGACCTTCCCATGCCTATATGCCCTATCACTAGACCCGGAGGAATCAGTTAGTCGGGTGTGGCAAAATGCATGGACCCCAGCACTGAGTGAGGCCATGTCCGACCAGCAGGTCGCTGATTTCCTCAGGCTGCAAGAGGTCCTTGCAGATCACCGACCTTCGGAGGGGCCAGATGCCTGGAGCTGGAGCGAGCACCTTTTCTCTGCTCGGGCTGTGTACCATCATCTTCGTCAGCAGGCAGATTCGGAGGACCCTGTCTTCTTACGTCTGTGGCGACGGGCATGGAAGAGCCGCCTCCCTATGAAGATACGAGTATTCGCCTGTCTTCTTCTCCGGAAGCGCTTGATGATGAGTTCTTACCGGCAGCGCATGGCACCTGCGTCTGCGACTTAATGCGCTTTATGCATGGGGGCGGTGGAGGACTGTGCGCACCTTTTTGTCACATGCCCCTTCGCCTCCTCTGTCTGGCAATTGGCCCGGGTGGCCCAGATAGATATATCATCCTTGGAGGCTTTCTGGAGGTCCATCGGCGACGGACCGTATCGTCGTAAGGCAGAATGGCAGGGCATCTTCGCCATTCTATTGGCTATATGGAGCCACCGTAACGAAGTCATCTTCAGGGGACGCTCCCCCTTAATCGATGCCATCCAGCACGACGCGCGAGGACTCACAAGTTTATGGAACCGAGGTGGTCTCGGCCCCTCAAATTTTGTACCTCTGTAGCATGATTTTTGTAATGCGTCATACATATTAATATATTTCACCAGTTATCATGTTAAGTGTCAAGTGACTACAGGTGAGTGAAAATTCATCACTGCCAGACATCTTGAGGTTTTGAAAAGAAGACAGAAGTTGCCCTTTTAACTGGTTGCAAGTTAAGCTGTAGGACCCACTTGTATCTCTTGAATGAATCCATGAATATTATTGGATTCATAAAAGGGTATGTCTACAATGCAAAAGCTAAATAGGTATAAACGCCAGAACAAAAAGGAATACAGTGCAAAGTGATAACTAAAATTAAGGACTTGAGATTCAAGCCTCATCTTGGAGCAGCATATCTCATTAATCTTTTGGTTTATTTTCTGATGGATTCTGGCAGTTTGTCAGTCTTTTTATAGTTTTTTTCGTCATTAATCAATTACTTTACTTATTTCATTTATACCTTTTTTATATGATATTATCTCGATTCTTTCTTGGTTACCCTTCTTTGAATGTTATTGCTTCAGTATCGATGAATTTTGGTTAAATAGCATAACAGATTTGCTGAAATCAGATTGCTTGCTATCTCTGTGAGGGTATTTGGTGATGTATATTCAATCCATATTATATGCCGAGCATAAAATTCCAGGATCTGATGTCTCAAGTCACTATATTTGGCGTTATTTAATACCACTTAGTATGTTTCCTTAAGTCTTCCAGTTAAACATTTTCATCTTACTGGGCATTACTATAATTGGATGTATGTGTTCAGATTTATGGGATTAATAAAATTATTCTTCATAAGAATATTATCTGAAAATATTTGTAAGTTGAAAAGAATACTTTCTAAAAGTATTCTTTCTTCTCCCTTTATCTCTCACTGCTGGATGTCTGACAAATCTAGGTCTTGAATGTTGATTGATATGATATCTAGATAAAAGTATAAAGATAGAAAAGCATTTGCCTCACATGAGTGTGACAATCAAACGTTTGAGCTCAACTGCTCATATCTATTTGAAAATAATATTCCTGGTTCATTCTAGCATGTAAACTAATGGGTGTAATCCCTGATTTCTTTCATTATCAGAGTTCTAATTTCGATTGTGTGGAACAATTTGCGAGAATCAAGCAGATTCAAGATGCAGACAAAGCAGCCGCGATGTTATACTCATTCCAGTAAGCTTTTGATTTGACCCCTTATTTAAAGATATTGAGAGAAACAGCGATCTCTAAGTCTAGGACCCTACTATTTTTTATGATCCTGTTGTGGGCTTATACTGGAGTTATGTAAATTGCTTTTGTTTCCATGTGATTTATGATTTGTTTCCTTTATTGCCCTGACTTGATTCATTTTCCTTCAGTGAAAATGATAAGTCTGTTCCAGACTCTACAGACTTGAAAACTGAATTTTTAAAATTGCATTCCCTCAGATCCATCGCATCCTTCAACAAGGTTAGTGTTGTAGATTGCATTCATTAATTTTTTTGTTATGAGTTGCATGTTCCTCCCTGCAGCCAGAAACCTTTCCCAAAATCTGGTTGCCCTTTACCTATTCTTCTGATAAATTGGTCTCAAATAGGGTTACATAGCTTTCTCAAGATAGGTTTAGATCCACAAATACGGTAAAGTAAGGGGCATGTTATCACCAGAGAAATTTAAAATAACATGAAACTCTTGCCTCTGGCATTTGCCGCTTGTTAACCCAATAAAACTCTTGCCACTGACACACTGTCAATACAAAGAAAATCTAAAATACTGTGAAGTCTTTCCACTTGCGTTTGTCACCTCTTCTCCCTCATAAATCATATAAGGAGGATGCCTTTGTGTATTTCCGCAGATTCACTGATGTCAAGGTTATTTAATAGAAAGAAACAATTTGCTGCTAGTGAACTAGACTAAAAATCTGATGGTAATATTTAAGTTGAGTTGCACTAAAACCCTATTTAACAACTTCAGTTTTGTTCCTTATTTGTGTGATTTAGGTAAAATCATCTGATAGAGGTCAAAAAGGTCCAGTTGCTTACCCAGAAGTTGGTCTCTGTGTGGAGGTGTACGATAACAGAGTTGTACAGAAAAAGGTAGCGTTATTATGGGACATAATTTTTAAGTTTTCCTTGAGATTTTAAGCTTTTACGGATGGAATTTTCATCACATAATGAGGAAAGAGATATATGACTTTAGTTCACTTGGTCAATTACTTTATAATTCCTCTTAATTTTGGTTTTTGATGTAGACCTTTGGCTGCTATAGCTTTGGTGATGTCATTCTGGCGCATTTATCCCTACAATTTCTCATAGATTATAAATTTGATTAGTGTCATTTCAGAAATGGATTATTATAGTACGAAATGATCTGTAAGCCTATCCAATATCAATTTCCCCCTTACAAGTTTGTGATTTGTGTTTCAGACTCAGGAGCTCTTTGTCCTTGGGTCACAGAGTCTAACAACATTGAGAGATAACATCTGCTGCACCTCAGATCATCTTATGAAAGCATCAGGTCAGTCTGACCACTCGGGATAGTTCCTCATTGAGGTGACCTCTCTCTCTTCATGCATCTCTATCTCATCCTCTCTCTCTCCTTCCCTCCCTCCCTCTCTCTCTCTCTCTCTCTCTCTCTTTCATATATATATATATATGCATATGCATACGTGATATATATTTACTGTTATCTGATATCTCCTTTTATCTCTCTTTCTCATATATATATATATCTAGTTATTTACATTTTTGCCCCTGACGCTGTGCAGAAATAATTCAGAATTCAGAGCCCCAACTATGATCATTTTTCTTCTTCTCTTCCTCTATTGCTCATCCTGTGCGGATCTTCCACTATCAAGCTCAGATTCAACATTTATATAGATAAAAGCCATTTTGCCCTAATTATTGAGCTTTTTTGATGTATATCTGCATGTATATATACATGATACATGAGAGTATATGTTCAGTCACTATTGAGATTTTTTAAAATGTTTTCAGGGTATTTTTTTCAATGATATGAGGGATCAACGTGCCATAGACCACAGCAAACCAATACTTGAATGGCTGGTCAACTACCGGAAAGAGGCTGAAGAAAAATGGAAGTATATAGTGGCCAGTGAAATAAAGAGAGGAAAGCAGTTGCCGGACAATTTGACCGTCTCCGCCCTGCCTTGTTTCAAGGCTGCTGACATGGAAAAGACCCATGTCTGTGATGTTGGCTTCCGGCTTGGCTCTGGCTATCTCTTCTGCCACCAGGTACACCTCTCCTTTAAATAATGCAATTTTAAGTAACCAAATTTGGACTTGTTTGAAGTTTTTTCTTTCAACGAATAGTTCAGCGAATAGTTAAGCACCGTTAGGGGTGCTTCCCTCAATCTCTTAAAAAAAAACGAATAGTTAAGCGAAGCATTTCCTAATGTTCCCTACAATCCAAATTTCTTTATAAATTTATGTACATTCTTTTTTTGTTGTTCTCTTTTCTTTTTATCTACTACTCATTGATGTAAATTCAGGGGAATTGTAAGCATTGGATTGTCTTCCGGGACATGCGATTGATCCACCATGAAGATGACCAAAACAAGCAATCCTACCCACTATTGACTTTCCAAATTCGATAGCAACAACACAAGTGCTCGGTCTGCAAGATTCATTGTCCATCCATGGTAACGGTCGATGATCGTTTGGCGGCCAATAACCCGTGTTTCTTCTGTAAGGATTGCTACCACCTTCTCCATTACAAGGAGGATGGTTCATTGCTTTACGACGGCTTCAATGTCTTCGACCTTGAGGAGCTCGGGCCTTTTGGTCTGTCCAAATGATTGGTATGTTTGGCAAGCATCTGGTTGACTTGTTTCTAGAAGTTTGTAGGGAAGGGCTTCATCTTGTTGCCTCATTTGTCGTGCAAATTCATGATTTTTCGCTTACAGTCAAACTAGATCTGTAGTCTAGTAGGGGGGACATCTGTTGAATCATGCTGAAATTCTTATCCTTGTCTGGCTCATGATTTTGAAAAACTAAGCGATGAGAAGAGAGAAGTCCCTACTTTTTGTCTGTGGCATCAATCATTCAAAGGATGATGTCAACCTTCAAAGTCATGCTTTCCTCATAGAGGCAAATTGATTCCTAATTAAGAGCATCTACGACGGAATGAACCTCACATTCATGTATCCTTTCTTTGTTCTTCCACGATGAATTCATATTCATTGTGCAAGGATTGTGCAGTGTCTTCTAGCCTTACAAGGAAGATCCCAAGTAGCTTCCTAGCTAGGAAGTGTCCTTCATTTGTATTTATGTTTTCTAAGTAACATTTCTCAATAAGTTTTCCGAACAGGGTTTCTGAATAAAACTCCATTTTGAGCAGAGATCGGTCCTGCTTGTGAGTATAGATGGCTGGCATAGTTCACGGCGTGAACGGCTTTGTACATGGTGGTTCAGAAATGTACGAGTGATGGTAAGGATGGACCATTATAGCCATTTGTTTATAGTACAAAGATATATATATTATTAATATTGAGAGGAGCACTGATCTTGGATGATTTTTTTCTTTTCTAAATATGATTCTTCTGTTATTTTAGCTAATTTATCCCATTTTATCCTATTTTACGCGTAAAAGTTAAAAACCATGAGAAGGATCCTTGATTTTCCCCTGCCATTTTTACATGCCTTGGCAAGATGACTCGAGTTTCTTGATAAGTTTTTGCAAGAGGTTGATCTAGGGGGCCAATGATTGATGCATTCAAGGTTGGTTCATCATTTTATCTGTCGTTTCTCCATTATCTCGCATTTTGATTATTCATCATTTCAGAAGAACAAAGCAGCATATTATTATGCTTGATGGAAAAGATTGGTCAGGAAGTTCATATGATGCTGAATGGGAATATAAAATAACATACAAAACATCCTTAGAAATGTCTACTTGTAGATTAACTTTGGAGAAATCATGTCATCTTCCATAAGAAGTAGAACATAAATTTACCCATGATTAAATAGTTTTACATTTTTACGAAAATTATGTTGTTATATATTTTCATTGGGAAAATGAATAACCATTTTTGTTTGGATATATTTTCACAGCTAGGGTTGCGCGATCATGATTGATTGAGATCGATCGTCAAAAGATCGACGCCTCGATTGATCAAAGGGGTCTGTGCGCCGATCGATCGTCGATTGATCGTCGATCGATCGAGGTCGACGATCAGTAAGAGAGAGAGAGCAAAGGCAACTTGCCTTTGCTTGGAGGAATTCTCCTCCCAAGCTCTCTCGGCTAGTCGACCACCAGCAGCACCTCTGCCACTGCCGTCTTAATCCTCTCTAACAGCTGCCCCCACCGCCACTGAACCCTGCCGACGTCTCCACCAATTCTTCAAAGTATTAAAGTGGCGAAAACGAAGAAAGTCTCCTTGAAAATTATTCCCACCAAATCTTCATCCTCATCGTCGTCATTAGAAGCAGTAATTGATGGGCAGAGGGGACTTGAAAGTGTTTCTGCGTCACTGGTCGAAGGGAAAGTGGTTATTGTGTACCTTCCAGAATTAGTCACCGTATTTTGTTATTAGTTTTGTGTACCTTTCAGAATTAGCCGCAATTTTTCTTTATTTTCAGTCACAGTATTTTATTTTAGCTGTATGGCAAGTTCATGATGTTCTATTAGTTTTGATTATGTTTCTATGAATGATTATTTATCGAATGAGCCATCGAATGCATTATAGGTGAATTGCTCTCTCTCTCTCTCTCTATCCCTCTTCCACTTAAGAAGATCTAAAGTCTCTATGAATATGTTATGACAACAGCGAGGGCTGTTAATTGAGATTGAAGAGTAGAACAAATGGAAATGAATTTATCTATTATCTTCTGGGTGCATTTTCCTGATTTTCATGTTTCTTACACTAATTCTGCTCCTTAGGTTCAAGAAATCAGGAAAAAGATAGAAGATTTGGACTTTCAATTACCTGAAAACATGGATCAAGAAATAGCTATTTGCCGAATTCGGATCAAAGGAATGGCACGTA
>JAHCZF010000090.1:0-25000 GCA_024174645.1 Lemna minuta
GCATCATGATTGCCATCTCTTTTCCATGATCATGCTGATTTTTATTGAGGACAATAAAGGAATGAGTGTGGGGGGGGGAGTTTTCAAGAAAACTTAAAATTTTTAAAATGTTTGCATTCCTTCATTTGGTATTCTATTCATGATCTGATTTTAAACCACGTGAGCAGCAACATGATCTTTTCAAAACCACATGAAATATGAAAAACGTAGAGTACATTACCGCCTTCAATTGCTTAGAAAGTCATGGGAAGAGCAACCGTAAGTGTATATTGAGGAGGTTGTAGAGCCGATGCAATTATGGATCTAGGTATTCCTTTGGGGAACCATAAAGTCTAATCTAAGAATCTACTCAAGCTCATATTATGATTTTCAAAACTTTCTATACTTCTCATCCACTCATTCTTCTTTCTCCTTGGGTTCCGAAATCGTGTAATGTAAAAAGAAGTGCTTCGAATCATTGCTATTTGACTCGGACCTGTTCTGAAAAAGTCGAGATATTTCAAATTGTTTAATATTGAGTTAATGACTCTTTGCACGGACATCCTTTTGCTCTCCATAGCAAGTCGTAGCTTGTATCATCCTTTTATTGGCACTACTATTATTGACATAGTGAAGCTCCCTGATCCATAGAGATACCAAAACCTCTTTGGGGGAATAAGTTGCAGGTCTACTAAGGACAACACGCGGGTAGGACGAGCACCATGATATGAGTTAATATTGTTTTCAATGAGTTGCATAAAAAGCCTTATAAATTTCAAATTTTGTATTATCTAATCTCTTTTTTTAAAAAGGCTTGTAGCAAGTATAATTAGGATGAATAAATAAATAAATAAAATAAGATAAAAAATTCTAGAATTAGGATGAAAGAAAAAGAAAAGAAGTAGAATTAGAATGGTAAGTTGCCTCCCATGTGTTTTAGCGGATTCTATTCTATAGCCATTATTTATGAAAAGGATGATTTTTTTTCTACTTCTTGTGCCTTCATCATTCATATCCATAGTGCAAAGAGGAATAGACAATTGATTTGGTAAGGTGAATCATTTTCTTAAGCTATTTATATTCTTATTAGTATGTAGAGCAAGAGGATTCTTAGTTGATTTGGTGGATTAAAGTGTTTGCCGCAAGAATATTGATAACATGCAATTTCATACATTAATATCATGAATTTTATGCATTTATTCTTTGAAATATAATCATAAATACATGTTATCATGATTTAAAATGATTGAATTGATAGTTTCTATGTTTTAAAGGATATTCTTGATTTTTCATTAATTAGTAGCATTTTATGAGCATTTAATGATAATGATTTATCAAGAATATAATTTTATTTTACTATAAAATGAAATTTCTACTTTAAATGCCTTTATTGACATAAGAATATTCATAAAGTGCATTTTTATCATAGATTTTATTGAATGATATTATTTCTAAGAGTAAATTAATATTTTTCTAGATTTCTTAGAAATTTTGAAAATATTTTAAGAAATGAAAATCATTAAAAATGCAAAAGAAAGAACTAGAGAAAAACTATATATATATATATATATATATATATATATATATATAAAGAGAGTAGGGAGATCCCTCCTCTCTCTCTCTCTCTCTCTTTCCAAAATCTCTCTTTCTCTTCCCCCACCATTTCCCTCTCTCTCTCTCTCTCGCTTTTCTCTTCCCCACCTTTTCTTCTCTTTCTCTCACTATTTCTCTTCTCCCTCTTCTCCTTCTCTCTCTATTTCTCTCCCACTTTCTCTTTCGTTCGCGCGAGCGTCATCCCTCTCGCGACAGAATTTTCCGTCGCGAGAAGGAGTTCTCGTCCCTCCATTTTCTTCTCCCTCTCTTTCTTCTCTCTCCAGATCTCTCCCTCTTCAACTCTTCCTCTCCCCTTCTCTCCTCCGTCTCCTGACGGGAATTCTCTCTCTCTCGCGATGGAATTTTCCGTCGTGAGGAGAGATTCGTCCTTCTCTGGCTTTCTCTCCCATGTTCCTCTTTTTCTTTGCTTTCCCTCTTCCTCCGTGATTGTCTCTCTCTCGCGATGGAAAAGAATTCTTCACGAAGAGAATGGGGAGGAGAGGCGCGTGCCTCTCCTCTCCCTTTCTCTTTTGCTCGCGCGCGCGCAATGGAGAAAATTCCTAAAAACTATGATAACATGCATCATATTTACATTAAATAAGCATGAATATGAGTTACATAGGGTAAGAATTTAAGTTATAAATGCATGCTATTAGAGAGCGGAAGGATGTGCGTACAAAGAGTCATTAACTCAAGATTTAGAAAGAAGAATAAGTAGATGAGAAGTATAGAAAGTTATGAAAAATCATACTATGAGCTTGAGTAGATTTTTAGATTTGACTTTATGGTTCCCCAAAGGAATACCTAGATCCATAATTTCATCGACTCTACAGTCTCCTCAACATAACACTTAAGGTTGCTCTTCCCATGGCTTTCTAAACAAGTGAAGGTGTTAATGTACTCTATGCTTTCATATTTCATGTGGTTTTGGAAAAATCATGTTGCTGCCCACATGGTTTAAAATCAGATCATGCATCGAATACCAAACGAAGGAATGCAAAAATTTTAAAAATTTTAAGTTTTCTAGAAAACTCCCCCCTACACTCATTCCTTTTACTGTCCTCAATAAAAAATCAGCATGCTCATGGAAAAGAGATGTAAATTATGATACATGACATGCAAAACAAATGATTAGGAAAAGAGACAAAGGGGCTAAAAGAAAAACTTAGCAGGTATTTGCATTGGTTGCATTCTCCTCTTCATTTGTAGAGTTCTGTTGGGGCTGAATTTCCTTCTTTGATGTTCTCTCCTCTTGAGCACCTAATGAGTTTATAGAAAAATAACAGCAAAAATAAAAGAAAATAGAAAATATAATAATAAAAATAAATGCAAAAACAAGAATAGAGGTAAAAATTAAATGCAAAAACAAAAATAAGGTTGGGTTGCCTTTCGTCTTCAGCTAGACTCAACTCACTCTAGCAACTAATTGGTGGCTGGTATCTCAAGAAGTTGCAGCTCTTCACTATGGGTGGGTGGTATTCCTTCTTCACCAATGTATGGTTTTAAACTATGTCCATTTACATTCAAGGAATTTTTGGTCTTAAGATCTAAAATCAAGATCGATCCATTGTCAAACACTTCAAGGACCTCATATGGACCATCCCACCTAGAGCGCAACTTCCCTGGAAAAAGTTTAAGACAGGAATTATAAAGCCATACCTTATCATGAACAAGAAAATTTTGCCTATTTATATGCTTGTCATGAAAGGCTTTATTTTTGGCCTTATAAATCTCGGCATTTTGATACGCCTCATTCCGTAATTCTTGGAGCTCTTGAAGTAGTAGAAGTCTTTCTTTTCCAGCTTGATCAAGAGATAGATTGAGCTTTTTAATAGCCCAATATGCTCTATGCTCTAACTAAAGGGGGAGGTGGCAAGGTTTGCCATAAATGAGCCTAAAAGGAGACATCCCCATGGGTGTCTTGAATGCGGTGCGGTATGCCCATAGAGCATCACGTAGCTTCCTAGCCCAATCTTTTCCATCCATGCAAATGATCTTCTTCAAGATATTCTTGACTTCTCTATTGCTGACTTCCACTTGGCCATTTGCTTGGGATGATACGGAGTCGTGACGCGATGGTGAACTCCATATTTCTTAAGTAAACTCCTAAAATGAGAGTTAGTAAAATGAGAATCACCATCACTAATAATCGCTCTAGGACAACCAAATCAAGAAAATGTATTGCTAACAATAAACTTATTAACCACTCAATGATCATTTGTCCTTGTCGATATCGCCTCGGCCCATTTGGACAAATAATCCACTACTACAATAATGTACTCCTTTCCCTCCAACGGTGGAAATGATCCCATAAAGTCAATCCCCCAAAGATATAATATCTCTACCTCAAGGATGGTTTGCAAGGACATTTCATCTCGCTTTGAGATGTTTAATGTCGATTGACACTTGAGAAATTCCTTGCAATACTTGATCGCATCCTTGAATAGAGTTGGCCAATAGAAACCACTTTGTAGCACCTTTGTTACAGTCTTTCTCAACACAAAATGTCCTCCACATAAGGACGAGTGACACATGGATAAAATATGTTATTTCTCCTCCACTGGAACGCATCACCAAATAATCTGATCAGCCCCTACGTGGAACAAATTTAGGTTCTTCCCAAAAATAATATCGAATATCATAGGAAAATTTTTGCTTTTGATGCATGTTCCAATACTCGGGGATAGATTTTGTGACTAAGTAATTGACAATATGTTCAAACCAAGGTACCTTAGTCACAACGGCGAGAAGTTGTTCATTGGGGAAGTGTCAATAATCTCATCTGAAGATGTGGTATGAAGTCGAGAAAGATGATCAGCTACTGAGTTCTCACTTCCCTTCTTGTCTTTAATCTCCAAATCAAATTCTTGAAGAACAAGAACCCATCAAATCAATCACGGTTTAGCCTCTTTCTTGGACAACAAGTACTTTAAAGTGGCATGATCCGTCTACACAATGATCTTGCTACCCAAGACATAAGGCCTAAACTTCTACAAAGCAAAGACGACTGCTAACAACTCCTTTTCCGTAGTAGTGTAGTTGAGTTGAGCGTCAACTAACGTCTTACATGCGGATCGACAAGTCTACTTCTTGTCGATCCGTTGCCCCAAAACCGTGCCCACTGCAAAATCTAAAGCATCACGCATAATCTTAAAAGGTAAGTCCCAATTAGGACTTTGTAAGATTGGTGCTTCCACTAATGATTGCCTCACCTACACAAAGGCGTGCTTCTCTTCTTACTCAATGATGAAATCTTTTTCCTTCCGTAACAGAGAAGTTAGTGGTAATGAAACTTTAGTAAAATCTTGAATAAAATGATGATAAAAGCCGACATGCCCTAGGAAACTTCTAAGTTCCCTTATCGACTTTGGAAGTGCAAGGTCTTGGATCACCTTAACCTTGGCCTTATCCACTTCCAAGAGGAAATGGTCCTTTTTCGTCGCCGCGTTTAGCTTCTGATAGTCGATGCATACTCGCCATTTTGTTGGAAGACGCGTTTGATGTTCTACACCCTTGTCATTTGTTCTCACGGTGATCCCCGCCTTCTTGGGGACGACATGCACCGGATTGACCCATGGGACTATCATTGATGAGATAAATGATACATGCATTTAGCCATTTAAGGACTTCATCCTTAATAGCATCCCATACCTTAGGGTTTAGCCGCCTTTGTGCCTCTCTAGAGGGACAAGAGTCCTCCTGTAGGAAAATGCGATGAGTGCACAAAGAGGGATTAATTCCCTTAAGGTCCAATAAATTCCATCCGATTGCATCCTTCTTTCCTCGCAAGACCATCAATAGTCTCTCCTCTTGGTCCTGATCTAATTGCGAGGATATAATAACTTGGTTAGCACAATGATGATCAAGAAAAGCATATTTCAACGTAAAAGGTAACAGTTTTAGATTGGGTGCCGTCTCGCTGAAGGAAAATGGATTGTCCTCAAGCTCCTCGAAGCTCCCATCCTCAATAACCGCCATTGTCTCCTTGATACAACTCAAAATCTTTAAATCCTCGTAAATATCATCAGCACCTACCTCATCAGACTCATGTGAAGAATGCCGCATCAACTTGTTGATGCTCACCTTCATCATGCTATCTCCTACTTGAATCTTACCTAGATCCGTAATTGCTTTCGCGGTAGCTAAAAATGATCTCTCTAGTATGATGGGAGAGTTGGTAAAATCCTTCGTGCATTTTATATCCACGATAACAAAGTCTACCGGAAAGTAACAGTTTTCTACCTTAACTATCACATCCTCTACAATGTCGTAAGGTTGTCTCACGGATCCATCTGCTAAGCTCAACTCAATAAATAATGGCTGCAACTCACCAAGTGGACAAATGTCATACACTCCCTTCGGGAGGATATTAACACTATCCCTCGTGTCGAGGAGAGGTTGAGTAAAAGTCCTACCCTCTATCTCACAACTAATCATGGGAGCTCCCAGATCACATTGCTTACGAGGAAGCATACTCAACATGATAGAACTAATGTTCTTGCTCATATGGATACGTTTCGGCTTCCTCATAGAGGTGCAAAGTCCTTTTAAGAACTTAGCGTAGGATGGAATATGCTAGATAGCGTCTACTAATGGGATGGTGATAGTAACCTGTCTAAAGGCTTCTAGCAATGTATCATCGCTCTTGCTCGTAGAGACCCTGGGCCGGCTCAATAACTAAGGATAAGGCACTGGAGGATTTGCAAACCTCGGGATTGGGCTTTGCCCTACTCTCCTCATCGGATGCCTCCTCATCATCAAAGTCTTCATCCGGAATAATCGTTGGAGAGGATTGGTCATCCTTCTCCTCAAGCGGGTCCTTGCGGTGCTTGTGGTCCATACGGGGATCCACTAAGACCTTGTCACTACGTAGGCCTGAAAATGGCCTGTGCCTCATCCGATGCACTATCAATGCAAACTTCATTCACATTGTGGGTGCGGCTCGACGATGCATCCCCTACATTCCTAGGGTTTGCTAAAGGTTGGGAAGGTAATTGATCTATCAATTCAACTCGCTTACCCTTCCTCTACTTGGTAAAAGCATAGGAGCTTGGGCCTTAACCCCTTCGACTCTATCAAGTCGATCGCTAACCTCATTTAGTTTACTCATCATTTGTGCTAATGCACTCATGACGGGATCAACTGAAGGTGCTAGAGCTGGTACTGCCGGTGGCGGTGTAACCGCTCCAGGAAGACCATGGGCGAAAGATGTCGGCCTTGGATTCCCCATATGCTGTTGCGCAGATCCAAAGGGCTGATGATATGGAGTGTGCTGCCCGCTCCGCTACTGCGCATAAGATGGGTTATGAAAACTAGAATAACCCTGATTCGGGTAGTTTGACCTACCTGCTTGGCTCAAACCTGGATATGTCAAAGGGTTTGGCGGAAATGGAAATGGACCTTAGATTTTCATCACGGGACAATCCAGCTCAACGTGCTCAAAACTAGAGCAATGTGAACACGCAGAGGCCATCAGAACCCAGTCGGATCTTAATCGAATCCATGATCAAATTTTGTGCCTCGGTCAGATTTTCTATTTTTATCTAAAAGCATACTGTCTCTGCCACCTTTGCATCCAACATCCCTCCCTTTGCAAGAGCGTTGCATCCTCCAAAGAATTTAGGTGCATGATGATGGTTGTTCTTTGCCACCAACTCAATCAACTCAAGGGCTGAATCCTCATATTTGCTCATAAATGTGCCTCCACTAGTGGCATCGAACAAATATCTATCAGGTGCACCTAAACCATCATAAAAAATCTGAGTAATCTCATGTTTAGCTAAACCATGATGCGGGCATTGTCTCAAGAGATCTCAAAGTCTCTCCCATGCCTCGTATAAAACCTCACCGAGGCCTTGTGAGAATTCGCGTATGGCTCTTCTCATGGCACTAGTCTTACTTACCGAGTACTACTTACGCAAAAATATGTCTTCCATATCTCTCAATGAATCAAACTCGCGGCCCAAAATGAAGAACCACTCCTTTGCCCTTTCCTTAAGCGTCAAGGGGAAGAAGCACATCTTGGCTGTCTTGGGGGGGACATTGTGGAATTGATTGAATTCGCACACTTGGCTGAATTCGTTCACATGTCGATACAGATCCTCCAATATTAGTCCATGAAAAGTGGGTAAAAGGCCAAGAATATGTGAGTCAATTTTAAAATTCACACCTCGTTAAAGAGGAGCATTGACTCGTGTAGTCTGCCTTTGGACGACCGGTCTTGCTTAATCGCTAAGACGTCATCTCACTATATTGGCGGGAAGAGGGGCGTTTATCAGCTCTCCTCGCCTCCGTGTGGCGATAGCTGGTATAGGCTCACTAGAAGCCTCTGATGGAGCTCTAGAATGTGCGGATGTGTCGAAGAGGTTCTCAGACAAGGCGTTATTCCTTGTATGCCTTGTGGCTCGCTAATTCTGATGTCCTAGTCATCCTCCTCGGTTCTTAGGATTCCTATTCATATCTATATCAAAAAGATCATAGAGAAATAGATACATATATATATATAATATATAGATATATATATACATATATATATATATATATATATATATAAGAAAATCATAAAAGGGTTAGACTCTGAATATGATGTTCCAAATGTAAACGCTTCACTCTACTCCACCAAAAGATAGATCAAGCTACACACTATCACAAGTCACACCACTAAAGATAATAATACACATCTGATAACAAAGAATGTATCTGAGATATATCGATGTCCTCGTCTCAAATAGGTCAAAAACACAAAATAGACTATCAAATTTGCACCAAAAGTGTCAAATAACAAGCAAAAACGGTAATCTTACCTCGCTATACCTTTTTTCCACTAATGAGAGTGCCTGATTATTTCTCTGTAAGTGAGTAAACTACAAAAGACAGAAACCTAAATATGACCTCGAACCCAAAGACAAAATCGATAACGCGTGCTCCCCGGCAATAGTGCCATTTTGACAAAGCGTTTTTTGCGGTCATCAAAAAACACAAACGATGGTCAAAAAAAAATTTATAATTCCAAACTTACAATAATCCAGTATATTGTAAAGAACGGGTCGATCCACACAGAACACGATTGACTTTGATCGTAGAGTTGACTTGGTCAAACTTCAATTTAATTAGGGTTTTTAAGAAATGAATTTAAAATATTTCTAATGGAAATGATAGAATTATGTCAGAGAAGATATTTTAAGACTTTAGACACTGATTTCCAGAAGAAATGTCAAAAATCAAAAGTCAAAGCGTTAACTTTGATCAATGGTTGACTTAATGAAAATCAAAGACTAAAAAGAGCTTAAAATATTAGAAAAATTATACATTTAGAAACTACAGAGAAAATAGAAATTATTGATATAAAATTCGTGATTTTTAAAGAAGAATTGGATTTATTATGAATTGTAGAAAATCAAAGATCAGAAAAATCTTGAAATAAACATTTCGGTGTAAATCTTCAAATTGACAAACCAAATGATCTCAAAATCTTGAAATTCATATATCAATGGAAAGCCAACAACCATAGGATTCCAAAGAGACTAAAACTATCAAATTTCACCATCTACTTTGAAAGTACTTCCTCCCGCAAGTCAATGCCCAAATTTGGATTGAAAATGAACAGTAGATGGTCAAACATTAAATTGAGGAGCCAAATGATGATGAAATTTTATGATTTTCCTATTGATGGAAATCTGATAAAACAAGGAATCCAATGAACTATAATCAAGTGATTTGGACTTAAGATCAGGGAGAAATCTTTGTTTCAAAATCAGCAAAAATCCGAACCAAATTTGGGCGAAAATGAAGAACAAAACGACTAAAATGATAAAATTAACTACCTAAATCTAATCAAAATACAAATTGTTGCAAGACAAATGATCGATTCACACTACTAACCTGATTGACGTGAAGATTTGGCTTCAATTCACGCGGATTGAAGAGTATTGCTCGGTTTCTTCCTCGGCGTACCTTTCGGCATTCAACGAGAGAATTTGAACTAATCAAACAACGATTCATGATCAATCTCGCCCTAATTGGATCGCAATCGAGTCAAAACACGGGGGGATGATGAAGAACTTAGAACTTTTCTCAACAATTGCTTAATCTCTTCAAGATTCAATCAAGAGTTAACTTTACAAAGAGGAGAAGAACCCGTTTTATAGAAAACTGCGCGAAAATCGCGGGCTGTCCAATTCGGTGAAGACCGATCGACAGCCGCGATTGTGTGATGATCGTGGATTATGGTCCCACGACCTCGTCATCTTTCGCCCATCCGATGAAGATCGGAAGCCTCTGATGTGTCCACGTGTTGCCCCACGATCGCACGACGCGGACCCATGCTCTCCGCTTATTTTGGCTGTCCGATCTTGATCGAAGCCTCCTCGCGAAGCCACGTGTTGCAAGGTGAGTCGTCAATCGCGCTCACTTAAGTCTCCTTTACTGCACATGCTTTGATGGTGATCGCGTGGACTCGGGTCCACGCGATCGATGCGCTTTACTTTGCACGATTGACGAGACTAAATCGTATGGTCGTTGATTGCACACAATTTAGTGTCAAAATAAAGTTCCAAACTTACCAATTTATGATTAATCAAAGTAATTAATCAGTATAATGGTAATTAAGGGTCGAATCCACGGAGAATTAGG
Organism: Lemna minuta; assembly: GCA_024174645.1. Taxonomy (NCBI): domain Eukaryota; kingdom Viridiplantae; phylum Streptophyta; class Magnoliopsida; order Alismatales; family Araceae; genus Lemna; species Lemna minuta. Next base: position 10,204 of record JAHCZF010000090.1, read on the forward strand.
GAATTTTGAGAGATATCCTTGAAATTTGATCAAATCGGACGATGAATTGAGATTAGAAATTGGACATTTTAGTAAATTAAGAAAGATAACTCAAAATCGAATCCACGGAATCAAAAATCAGATGATTGGGTGAAAAATTCGAAGAGAAATCGAGATTTTAAGAAAGGAGAAAAATTCGTTTCGAAAAACGAATTAAAACAAAAAATTAAGCGAAATTAAACTAAATTTACAATTCTAAAATGGAAATTAATGTTAAATGATGAAAGATTAAGATGAAATCAACTAATCTAACCCAAATTAACCTTCGAATTGATCCAACTAATCGCCGGATTCAAGGCTTTTTGTTTCGAAAATTCGAAGATGAAGTTTGATGTTCAAGACTTGATTCCTCCCTCGTCTTTCGATTAAAGTTGAAATTGATGCATTAAAATGGAGAGGAAATGAGTTGCGATGACACAAAAATAAACGGCGCGCGATTTGATTCTCTAAACAAGGAGAAATCAAAGAAAGATCGCGAACACGTCCTCTCAGCGCGAAAAACGTCTTAAATAAAAACGAAACGATCGTGGACCGTCGATCTGCTGCAATTGATAGCGATGAACGGCTTGGATGACGCGCCGTTTAAAATGAATCGTCGTCTTGATTTGATCGTTGGATTTTGATCCAGCGGTCATGATCGATCGGTGATCTCATCGCGATAAACAATCGGGAATAATCTCAACCGTTGATCTCTAGCGATAGACAGCTCCGATCAACTCACTTAAGTGAGTTTAAAACCACGTGGTGAATTGATGATGCCATGGACCTCGCGTCCATCGAATCCATGCATCGCGATCAATTGCGATGTTGATCTAACGCAAGATAGCTCGCCACGTCGCCCTGCAAGGTAAAATCAAAGGAACATTAGTCCCACTTGGAGAAAATCGCGGAAATATATCAGTATAAAATGTATCGCGATTATAGGCTATTGATTATTTGCCCCCTTATACACGCGGGGCCCCTATAAACTTTATTATAATGCACATAAATGCCACGTCAGCGCCACGCGTCACCTACGCCACGCAGGCGGTCCGCCCGTCCACGTGGCACCGCCATGTGTACACGCCAAGGTAAATTTTGCATTTTAAAAATTAAATTAAAGCTTTAAAAATCGAAATAAAATTCAGAAAAAATTCCTAAAAATTGTAAAATTCATAACTTTCAAAATATAACTCCAAATTAATTCAAATTTGTTTTGTTGGATTCAGAATTGAATAATCTATCATTTGAAACGGTCAAATTATTTAAATAGTAAGAGTCTTAATTTCTATTAATTTTATACATTTATGTATTATATAAAATAAATTCATATAAATACATAAATGTAAATAAATGTGTTTACTCTTCTATTTTCAACTTCAAAACATGATTATAATCTTAATTATAATTTGGATTAAAGATTATAATGTTTTAATTATGCATAATAATCCCTAATTTAATGTATTTTAAGATCATAACATGAATTTACACAAAATGATAGAAATATGCTTAAAAGATGATAACATGCATAGATTTATACTGATTAATGCATTAATTTGCATTAATAACTATGTAATTACATGCATGAGTAGCATGTTATCAACGATCGCATCCAATGTCCATAACGTTACCACGTCGTCTGCAAAGGAGAAATTAAGAGGGAACATAGTCCCACACGGAGAAAAGAAGAGAATTATCAAGTATAAAAGGTGGGGCAAAATAACGCATTTGCATTACCGCCCCAACTATCTAACCTAGGCCCACTAACCTGCGGGCCCATCACATGCTAGCCTCTACAACTGCCATGTAGGCGCCACCCGGGCATCTGCGTGGACCTGCGTGGCCCTGCCACAGTGTCCGCTGCCACCTCCGCGCATGGGTCTGTGTGACTCTGCCACATGGCCGTGCATGCCATGTTGCATCCGCACGGGTCCCAGATGCCACGTCAGCTCCGCGGGTCCTGCGGAGATGTAAACCCCATCTTTTGCATTTTTTAAAGAGAAATTAAATCAAAATAAATTCTGGAAAAATCAAGAAAAATCCAAAAACTTCAGAAATCCATATCTTGAAAAATATAACTCCTTTTAAACTCAAATTTTCTCCATTGGATCACAAATTTTTTCATCTTTAATAATATGCCATCTAAAATTTAAATTAAAAGAAGGATATGAGATGAATTTAAAATAACTTAAGTAATCTTTTAAGAAGTGTATTTAATATCATCCATTAATTCTTCTAATCATTTACTAAAGTCAAAATAAATCAAGAGAAGTAATTAATTTCTTTTTATTTAACCTTGCAAAAGATGAAACATCCAAAAAGCACATAATTAACCCTAAATAGTGCATAAATATGGACTTTAGTAAAATGGCATACCAATGGATTCATAAAAACTATGATAACATGCATCATACTCACATAAAATAAGCATGAATATGAGTTAAATAAAATAAGAATTTAAAGTTAAATATGCATGTTAGCACGGGGCAAGGGGAGGCGGCGACGTTGGCGTCGGCGGCAGTAGGTCTCCTTCCCTGATCTTCCTTGAGCGGCCACTTGAGAGGGAATTCACTCCTGTCTCTCTTCAAATGATGGCTAGGGTTTGTGGGGGGGTCCCTTCCTCTCTTATAGAACCCAAATGGGCCGAGAGAGGAAAGGGCTCACTTGAGGCCCACAACCCAAGGGAGGCTAAACATACTCATAGAAAATAAGAAGGTTCACAAATAAGAAGGGCTTCATGAATAGGATCCTGAAAAGGGAAGAACCCACCCGGAAGCCCAAAAGGGAGAGGGAAAATAAGCAAGGGCCCGCTTAAACACGCGCAGGCCAAGAAAGTTTATAATAACAAAAGAAAGCAAAAAGGTCCATGCGCGCACGAGCCCGGGGTGTGATGTACCGTTGCGAGACGAGGTCCTCATGCAGTGTAGCTGGAAGTTAGCATCCTTCGCCTTTACTCGTCGAGCAAGCTGGACGCGCGAAGGTGTCGGCTCCTCCGACGCTGTGGTGTCATGCCTTGGTGGCGACGGGGATCGTACGCCACCACTTCCCTAGTTCCTTTCTAGGGGAAATGTGGTATCTTCTTGGCCTTTCGTATTCTGCTACGAAGACACAATTATCATAATATATCGACATATCTCCTCGTGATGAACTTACTTCTTGACAATATTGATTGATCATCTTTTGGAAAACATGGACTTTGGGGGAGAAATCCCCCCCTTGAATGCTGAACTTCAACTAGAGATGTCATAATCAAATGTTTCATTCCAAGAAATAATTTATTGAATATCTTTGCCGATTTAGATTATTTGGGGTGTAATTTCAGCTCTTCTATTTTCATTTTAAGGTGATAGTAATCTTAATGACTCTAAATTAAGAAAATTACATTATTTTTTACCACTTTCTCTCTCTTCTTGAGAAATTACCTCTCCCTATTTTCTCTTCAATTTCTCCTTGTTTCATGTCTGATTAGCATCCGGTTTGATTCAATGAAATCATCTCTCGGTCTACTTTTCCAATATGATTTACCCCAGAATAAACACTCTATTTATCATATGGTTCCGAAAATTTATCAAGAAAAAAATTTAAAAAATTTCTCTATGTTTCTCTCTCTCTCTCGTTGTCCCATATCATCAATAAAAAACCCGTTTGGGAAGTACCTTAGGTCATAACCATTTTCAAAAAAAAATTTGAATTTGTTTATGTTTTAACTTTCAAGATGCCAAATTGAATCATTGATCATGTGAAGACCTAAAGTTGGACATCAATCATCGACTCAGAAGCAGAATTGAAGAGGCTAAGTCATGAGTGATGCCTAGACCTTCAACGTAATTCTCATTATCAGTTGAAAAAAAAAGTAGGACTTGGAGCTTATGACTTTTCACGTGCTTGAAAAGTTGAAGTTGAATGATAACTCAAAATATCTTGTCCCAAAGCCAATGGAACTTATCTTTGTGGACTTTATAGACTTCTCGGGTCCTCTGAAAATAGACTCCAAGGATGATAAGTTAGGTCATTCTTTTCTTGCCGTTGAAGCCGACGGGAATCCCGACGATACTTATCCAGCTAGGTCTAGCGTTGACTATGAGTTAATCCTGTCCGTGCACGAATTGTGGACGTAGTATGCGCAACCTTCCACATTGCGACTCCTTCGACGAAGATTCCGGATACGACGAGGTTCTTCGAATGTGCCACTTGCTCGCGTTCCGGCAACGAAAGGGTCGTCTCAGAAGTTCTCTTACGGACGAGTTGATCTTTATCCACTTTTCTATCCCATCTAGGGAGAAGTGGACTTCCTCAACGAGCCAGCTGATGGCGACTAGTGAGAGTGAATTTCTCACCGAGAATGCACGACACCAGATGCATTCGCTGTTTCGCCCAACCATCTGCAGAGGACTACATACGTAGTTACGACGCCTTTTTTCTCGCCGTTTCACTAGTCGGCCATCCCGACGAGGCTCATCCAGCTAAGTAAAATATTTATTGACTATGAATTAATCCTGTCCGTGAAACTGGTCACAAATCGTGGAACTAATACGCGCCACCGGAAAGACAACGACTCCGACGAAGATGCCCACTCCGTCATATTTTAGGATTTTCCAAAGTGGCGCCTGCTCGCTTTGCATCCATTTTTCCACCAGTGAAAGGGCCGTCCGAAGACTTTTCTTGCCCACAGGTAGATGCGTACCCATTTTCCGTCATATCAAGGGGCAACTGGACTTCGTCAATGACCCAGATCACTTTCACCGAGACTGTACTTTCACCGAGAGTTCCCGCGACCGAATACATTCACACTTGCTACGAAGCATCTGTACGGGACTGCGTGCCTCTTAATCGCTATAAAAGGGCTACGTACGAGGCCCAGTTGAGTATAGCACGAAGTGAAAGAGTGTTCCATCTCATTACAGAAAGATATCCAGTGCCCCCTCTCGTTAGCAAAACGCGATGATGGCGGCTCGGCCTCTTCTCGTCGCAGCCTTGGCCTGTCTTCTGCTGCTGACCGCCGGGGCTCCCGTGCGAGCACAAAACAGTCCCCAGGATTACCTGCAAGCCCACAACGCGGCCCGCGCTGCGGTTGGAGTTGGCCAGATGACGTGGAGCCCGACCCTGGCCGCGTACGCGGCGAACTACGTCAGCCGGTTGCAGAGAGACTGCCGCCTCGTACACTCTGGGGGGCCGTACGGCGAGAACCTCTTCGGGGGGACCGGGGAGTGGACGGCTCGCCAGGCGGTGGAGTACTGGGTCAGCGAACGCCGATACTACCGCTACCCCACCTGTGCAACGGGGCAGACGTGCGGGCATTACACGCAGGTGGTCTGGCGCAACTCTGTGCAGCTTGGCTGCGCTCGCGTCAGGTGCATCAACAGAAACGCCATATTGATCATTTGCAGCTACAGCCCCCGCGGGAACATCGTCGGCCAGCGGCCCTATTAACCGCGCTCATTTTCGATTTTCCTACTTCCCCCGGGATAACTAAATAAAACCGCCGGACCGAATAAATAAAGAAGAGCTGCACTTTCTGGGCGTGGCCCTGGTTTCTTCGTCAATGGCTGTTCTCACCAGGATGACTTTCTATAATTCCCAATTTGTCCCCGCTATGGGGACAAAAGAGACAGTTGGGAGAAGCGAGTTACGAGAAAATTTTGAGGAGAGACAGATAAGTCATCAGGGACCGAGAAACTATCACGGAAGAAGTGAAAAAACTAGTGGAAGGGTAGAGAGAGGAGAGAAAAGAGTGAAGGTCAGCGAAGACTGATTGACGCGAGAAACATGAAACACAAAATATCCGAAGAGAATGGAATAGAAGTAAATCATTTGGGGCTGCTGGGAAGAAGAAGGCGTGAAAAGGCTAACAAGAAAACTATTTTCTCTATGCCCATATATATAATCGGGCACAACCATCTTCTACATCTCCTAAACCTGGACTTCTCGGCCCAACACCTAAATAGCGAATCTTGCCTCCTCAAAACGTAAACCAGTCACCACCAACAACCTTCCGTTCGATGTTGGGACAGGATATGGCCAACTCGACCTCCTCCCTTTCATTGCCCAGTGTTCTCTATATTTTTAATCTTCTAGTTAACCTTTTGTCCGCCAACAACCTTTTTAGGTTGAGGAGGTATTTGGTAGAGCCGCTGAGACTGGAACAGGAGACAATCATATACGGAATGAGGGCGCGAGCAGTGGAATGATAAGGAAATAAGATAACCCACACAAATCAGGTTTGAGAGACTGGGATGATGAACAACCTTAAAAAAGGAGTTTGGTGGAACAAAAGGTTGTTGCTGGAATTGGGAGTGTTTTTATTCCTTTTGATGTCTTCGTGAATGAAAAAAAAAACAATCAGAGAATTCCTTTGAATACTCACCTCCTCAATATGTCCTTAGACATGCAATCCTCACATTCTTCTTCGATGTAGTCATAGATTTAGACTTCTTGGAGGCCTCAAATGCATCAGAATTGCTCTATAGCATAGCACAGCGCATCGTTGTTGAGAAATCATCAACAATAAGGAAGAAATACTTGCAACTATCAGGCATAAGTTAGTTTGAATCAATCGGGTACCATAGATCTTCATGATTTACTTCTCAAGCTCCATGGGATCTAAAAGATGAATAAAATCAAAAGGAAGCTCTAGCTTTATTGAATGCACACACTCTTTGAAAAAATCTTCATTTTTGGAAATTCTCTGACCATTTCTTGAGCCACTAATAATTTTTGTGAATAGAAATTAAGCTGTCCACACCTTTAATAGCATTTCCACATCATGTCTTCTCGAGCCTGAAGACAATTCTCATAAAATTGAGTTTTAGCATGTAAAGCCTCCCGGAATATCTCTTTGCCTTGATCAAGTGGCTCTCCTTTGCATATCAATGGCCAACGATCCATTTTCAAGTATAATATTTTGCCCCTGCTAACCCACTCAACCAATATTGAGAATATCTATATTTAATTTAGGTCATTCTCGAGCTCAGTGTGAAAAATATCATGAAGAAGTATCTAATTGTTTGATTCTTGAATCATCATCACTAATGATGGCTCACTACCTTTTTCCTCCGCCACATTCACCTTTTTTGACTTGTCTTTATTATACTATTTTTTTCTTTGAGAACTTGCATTTCATCAAAATCATGCGCGAGATTTGTATATTTGAAACATCTCATCTATGCTTTTTCTTGAGGTTCTTCATCATCTTCTTCATTAGAGTATTCTTTAGGATGAGACTCATTATATGCCCTCTTCTTTGGCCTCAGCCTCAACCTTTTCTTTTACCAGTACCTCTTCCTACAAAGTTGTCTCCATCTTTCTTTTTTCTCTTTCCAAGAATCCGTGCCAAGAGAGCCCTCTCTTATCTCTAAAAGAAATTCTGAATTTCACCTTTTATTCATGAATCTTTAGAGATATGATAATCTCATCTGGCATTAGTGAGTGAAGGTCCTAAAACTGCTCAATAGAAAAGGTTATGGTCTTGAATTTTTCAAAGAGGGATCGTAGAAGCTTTGAGGCAAATTTATGTGAATTTTTTTCTCCCTCTCCACTCATCTCAGCTACAATGCATAAAAGCTTTACAAAATAAACTGAGATCATTTCGACGTCTTCCATCAATATACTCTCCCAATCCCTCTTCAGTGACTGAAATCTCAAAAACTGAGGGACAAAGGGATTGATCCAAAAAAAAATCTTGCTCTTGTTATAATATCATAATTTGATCGGCATCAGTTTGGTAAATAATGTTTTCCTTTGATCATAATACAAAATCGAAAGCGTTTAATTGGAACATGAAAATGTTTCTGAATATGTTAATATTTAAGACTTAATCTTTGAGATGGAGTGGAAAAAGGGAGGAGATCCTTGAACGAGTAAAAAGATCCAATGAGTTTGAAGGAATTGAACAAGGAGCACTAGGAGGTGAAAACCCCATGTACAGTTCTGTATAGTGACAATAAGGGTGACTTGTCAACTTTTCCACTATCACCCCGAAACAATTGATAGTAAGGGTGCCTTTCATAAATTTGTAGAGTACAATTAACCTCTAAATTTGAATTGTTTGCTGAGAGAAGGCAAGAGCCCGAAAAGAATTCAGTGACTAAATAGGAAAATTTTATAGAAAAAGAAAACTCTATATTTAATGTGTTTCAATATACTTTCCTTCTTTAGGTACCTTAGTCTTCAAGAATAAGAAAGATCGTTTTTGAGTTGTAATTTTTTCTCTTGGAATCCGGGTTCTTCTGCTTATACTTATTTATTGATTGGAGTTTTCTTTTATTCTCATTTATTCATGATTTCATTTAATTTTTTGTGTTTCCCTTGCTTTTTTATACCCTTACATCATTCCTTAAGTCCCGTAATTTTGATCTTGCAGAATCTAACCCATATGCTCATCAAGCAAGGGGTAAGAAGTAAATTTGATTGATTTTTCCATCAAAATTCATATGTGAAATGGGGTTTTTTTTCCCTCCCTCTTCCTCAATCCCTATCCCATAGGTACAACATTTGAATCAATATAGAACCTTTTTTATGTATATTATTACATTCCAATGATTTCCTGATACTTGCCAAGGAAAATTCCACATTGGATACAAAAAATAAGAATGGGTTAGTGTGAGCTAATCCATGCTATTATGCAATCTGGAAATAGGAACCCTTTTTATGAAAGATTTTGAAAGATTTTGGTTTAACAAGTCATCAAAGGTCTTTTCGACTACTAAACCGAGGAAATTATGCAAGAAAGATGACAAATGTTTCCGTGTGGTCGTTGAATACACAAGAGTGCATGTAAAAACATTTACCAAACTCATAAATTTAAAGTTTTAATTAAGAATAAATTCGTATAATTGTTAATAAGTGATGAATCTATGGAGAAATGGGGAATTATTGAGGTATTCTAAAAATTCAATCAAATCAGATGACCAATTCATTGATGGATCAAGGCTTTTCATTTGGCACTTTGAAAAATAAAAATCTAGTGTTCATGAGGCAAATTCTCCCAATTCTCTCAACAAAATCTCACTTTCAAACACTCCACTAAAGCGGAAATGAGTATGGAAGAGAAATAAAGCAAGATATTCAAGGATTGAGATGTCTAAATAGTTTGATTGCTTGAAACATCCGAGAATGCTCTTTCTGTCAAAGAACGTGGGTATAAATAGATGAAATTTGGGAGTATCCATTTGATTCTTCTCTTCATGTTCAATCAATAGCGCAGATGTAACACCAAAATACGAATCAATGACTTTACATGGTGGCCACTAGATTCGCGATAAAGCGCTAAGATTTCACAACATTGTTGTGTGAAGAAGAAGGGTGGCATAATCACCGTCGTTTGATCTTCATCAAACATCTTGGATGTGTACACAATTCCATGGGAGTCCATCAGGTGCGATTTAATTTCAACCGTTATAACTTTTCAGATGAACAGTTGAGATGAAGTCATTTTTAAACAATTCAACGATAAATTGTTATGCCCCAAGTACCCCTTGCTTTAAGTGAAAATCGATGATTGCAATTGATTCACGGGATCGCATGCTTCAGAATGTGCCACATCACCGGTGCATAAAAAGAGAAAAAGATAGGCCCAAATGGCAAAACGCTTTTGGAAAAATCATGTAGATAAGTGGAGCAGTCTTAGTGGCTTAGCTTATTGAAAATATGCAATCTTAACATGCAATAAAATGATTATTAATGCAAATTAAGGCATAAAACATTCCATTTTTATGCATGTTATCATTCTTTGAGTGCATATCTGATTTCATGCAATTTTAAGTGATAATCTAAGAATGCACTATTTTAGGGATAATTATGCATTTTTAAGAATATATTTTAAAAATTAGATTATTCCCATCTATATTTGAGATTATCATTGAGTTTTAATGTTAAACAATAAGAGAAAAAACTTTTTCTAGACTCATTTATTTTTTTAAAAATTTCATTTCTAAGAGAAATGAGTGTATTTTTGAAATAAAATTTTATCTTCTCATTATTTAAATAATATGAATTTTTATAATGATATCAAATTTAATTTCTCATCTAATGAAACAAATTTAAATTAATTTGGAGTTTTATTTTGAAAGTTATGAATTTTTTAATTTTAAGGAATTTTTTTGGATTTTTTTCTCAATTTTTCTGAATCTAAAATCAATTTATTTGAATTAAATTCATTAAAATAACATTATATTTTTTCATGCTGACATGGCGACTGATGTGGCACGAGCAGAAAAAAAGCACGCCACGTGGTGACATATGAGACCACCACATGTCGCATAGTGTACATGTGCACGTGTGTGCGAGTGTGCCTGTGTGCACAGGTGTGCACGTGTGTGAGCGTGTGTGTGTGTGATTAGGAGAAAGCACCCTGTTAAGGATTTTTGCTTACTCCTTAATTATGCACACCTTATATACACATATTTTCTCCTTAATTTCTGCTATGTGGGACTATGTGTTCGTTTTTTAAAATTCGCAGGTGCCGTAACAGAGCGTGGAGCGTCCAATCGCGTGATTGAATTGCGATCGTCGATTGTCACTTAAGGTGGGGGTACGTGGTGCATTTTTACTCATCAGAAAATTTTTTAAAAAATGATTTAATCTCATTCGTTCACCAAAAGAGTTATAACGGCTGAGATTAAAACCGACAAAAATGCATCCAAAGCATTAGACCAAGATCGAGCGGATGATGTTTCTTGCGTTTCTTCTTCACGCCCAATGTGGCAAAATCTCGGCGGTCCATCTCCGATCCAACGGCCATGACTTAACCGTAACGATTTACATCTCTCCATTTCATCAGAGCCGTTGATCAGAGATTAAACGCTTCATTCGATGGTTACGCCCTAATTTTCTATAAATTGAGATGTTCTTCGACATTTCTAATTTATTTTTAAATCAAAATAAAATAAAAAATAAATCTTTAAAAATTCAAAAAATTCTATAAAAATCCCTAAAAAGTAGAGAATTCATAACTTTAAAATATAACTCCACATTAATCAAATTTTTTTTTATCAGAAACTAAACAATTTGTCAATCTAAAAAGTAAAATTTAATAAATAACAATAAAATAAATTTTTATTTCAAAATTGTACTCATTTCTTTTAAATAATAATACTCGAAAAAAAGAGTGTATATAAAAATATTTTCTCTTAGTATTTAACATTAACACCCAATTATAATCTCAAATATAAAATGGGTATAGTCTAATATCAAATATATCTCTTTAATTATTTATGATTTTTCCTAAAAATAGTGTTTTTTATATTATAACTTAAATTTGCATAGAGTGATAGGTATGCAGTCAAAATAAGATAACACGCGTAAGAATTGAATGTTTTATGCATTAATTAGCATTAATAATAATATTATTACATATATAAATTTCATGCTATAAAAAGATAACTCTTTTTCTATTATTTTTGTACTATATTCATATTAGTAAGTTACCTTGGATCAATGAGTCTTTTCTTCCATCATGAGCCGTTGGTACTACTATATCTTTTTTTTTTGTGAACCAAAGATAAAGGGTACTCAATCAAAGCATTTCATCATGAAGAGAATCGAGAATGTTAAACTATTTAAAAGTTGCAACATGGATTCTAGAAATGCAATGTGGTCAGTTCAAATGAATAAGTCTGTCCAAGGAAGTTATTTTTCCTTGCTAGGCAAGAGGATAATAAGTTCACAATCTCTCGGTAAGATATGTATTTATTTTCCTATTAAATTCATAAATGAAGTAATTAAAATTAATGGCGAGTAACCATTATCCTTTTGCAATGACAAATCTTGGTTGTCTTCTTGAGAAAAGAATTTGGCCATTTCATTTTTGTTGGAGCTTTAAAAAAGGGTTAGGAAAATACATAGAACTCTTAAATGGAAATTGAAGGGACTTGAGCTTATCTATCCTTTAACTTTGAATAGGATTATCCAACTCTATTTATCCATATGAGGTGGGAAGGGATAAAACTCAACAGTAGGGTGTCACTTTGACGTGGTGGAAGTCATTAGTTTGAGCCTAATTATTCCTACACACAATATGGAGTTTTCTATTTTTACTTGCTCCCCTAGAGTGATTGAAGGAGAATAAATAAGAGGCTCATGGGGTGGGATGGCTATATTGCTAGGAGCAAACTTCAGACTAATATGAAGTGCATGGATAAAAATGAAAGAAGATTTTGAATCACCTTTTTTCCACAAAAAAATGAAGCTATGATAAGAAAGACATGCAAGCATTATTCATCATTAAATCCCAAGGCTCAACCTTGGACAAGTGGTGGAAGCTACCAAGTTGGAGTATAGTTGGAGTAGAGGGAATTTCCAATGGAGCAGTGAAATGTGTAGAGATTGGAAAGCACACCAATGGCAAAATCACTCTGCTAGGCCAACACTAACACTAAGAGATGAAAGCTAGGGGAGTGAATGGGATTAGATATCGTGAAAATCCTAGCTATAAAAAATGGATACCAGGCATTGTGCGTATCAACCCATGAAATGTTTTAGCTAAATATGTTGAAGTATCTCACTAGGGGAGTACATTTGCATGAATGAAACTCAATGGTTTTTGAAGGGGACTAGCACAAGCAGTGAATCCTGTGGTTTAATCCAATTCCAAGCAAAGAACATTACTAGGGCTCTATATGCTAGTAATCCTCCTAAAAGAAAGGGGTGCCTATGGGAACGTGGACACAAGTGATGCATCATTTGTCTTCAGCTCATGCCATAGGCTGTTTGGCTAGGTCCTCCAAGGAGTGCAACCCTCGTGTTTAGTTTCTACCAATTGAGTACCCTAAATAGACAGTTGGTGATAATCCAAAGGAGGGTGAGGATGACGCCAAGTTATCATGCCCCTTATGCAATGAGCAGTGCACATGCTACAATGCCCCTTATCCTGTAAGGGTGAGCTAACTCCATTAACGTGTCCTGCGTTCAAATTGCAAGCTGCTACTTGCTGGCTCGAAGGCTGAATGGCTATTGATCATTGGTTAGCCTTACAAAAATGAATTCATTCATGTGCCGTATACACATTGCTCCTCACACTATTGGAGCTAGTCATGTTCGAAGTCATTAATCACAAGGGGGAGGATGATAAGGGCATGGCAAGTGACTGGAGTGAATTCACAATAGGGTATTCATACTAGAAAGTGCGATTGATCACCTCCTTTTCAGGGAGAGCTGAGTCTTATTCATTTTTTTTTTGGTTTGATAGTGATTCACACCCTAAAAGAAGCAATGTCAAAGCTAAGCTAAGATACGAAGGTCTTCTTTTGTTTCTTGGCAGTGAAATAAGACCAAGCTCATGAGCTTAGTGTCCTAGGCCAAAACGAGTTGATTGGATTCTTCTTTTATGTCCCCATATCCCTCCCGTATAGTAAAATGGTGACATAAAAAGAGATAGGCAATTAGCTCATGGGTAGAGTGCAACCCTTACTAATTACATCTTTGTGCTTGGCTTGTGAGTGCTCTAAGCCACATGGATAGTTCAATGTTCCCATCAATGCCTAACCTAGAGATGTGTTTCATCCATTGCCTATTAGCATGGAGTACTCCTCAAGTTCAAAATGGAGTTTGAAACCAAACTTATCCTCATGACCATAGTGTTGGAATCTGATGCTCAATAGGTGATGAACTTGATCATGTGCATTTTCAATCATTGGTGTGTGTCGATTTCATGCAATAAAATACATGTAAGCAAGGGTTGATCTGCAGGGAGATCAAGTAATAATGTGTTAAGTGTTCACTAGTGAAGAGAGCAGGGTAATATGCCCTAGTCAGAATGAAGCATTCAGATATAAATGTGTTTGGAGGTACAAGTGAGTGATAATTTTGAATTTCTTATAGAGTTAAGACATAAATTATAATTTTCAGTGAAAATTGAAATTTGGAGAGATAAAATGGGAATAAGAAAATGGTAAGTGACAAAATGATTTCGTGCCATCATTGAAAACACACATACACGGGTAAAAAAATTTTCAAGCTCACTAATTTCAGGATTTAATCGTGAATTCATTACCATAATGATGAGTAAGGATCGAACCCATGTAGAATTGGGTGTTTTTTTAGATGTATTCAAAATTTGATTAAATCAAACAATGAATTGAGGTAAGAAATTAGAAAGAAAACTCCAATATGTATCCACAAAAATTAAAAACGACTCAATTTGGATTATTATTTGCAGAGAAATCAAGAAGCAAAATAAAGAGAGAAAATTTGATCACGAAGACAAAAATTTACTAAAATTCATAAAATTAAATATATGGATATAAATAAAAATCGAATGTTACAATAAAGATTAAGAATAAAATATATATTGTAATAAGAAATCGCGCTCTTGTACATGATTGAAAGGCCTTGGTCTTATCTTTGTAGATCTTCGCATTCTTGTAACTCTTCGCATTCATGCCTTAGCTTTTATAACTCTTGAAGCTGGAGAAGTCTGTGTTTTGTTGTTGCTGCTAGAGATACGTTGAGCTTCTTGATCACCCAATATTTTCTAGGCTTAAGTTCAACTGGAAGGTGATACGCCTTCCAAAAATAAGCCAAAAAAGAGACATCCCAATGGGTGTCTTTTAAGTCGTCCGACACTAATTTAAGGATTTAATCACAAATATAAAGGCAAATCCATGGAGAATTGGGGAGGTTTTTGAGATATACTCAAAATTTGATCAAATCAGACCATGAATTGGAGTTAAAAATTCAGTATTTTAGTATTTTTAGATAGAAGAAGTCAAAAATCATTCAATTTGGATAAGTATTTGCGGAAAAACCAAGGAGCAAAATAAGGGGATAGAAATCGATCGCGTAA
>JAHCZF010000091.1:15000-24824 GCA_024174645.1 Lemna minuta
AGAGGAAAGCGAGGAAAATGAGGAAGAAAGCGACATAGAAATAACTTCGGAACCAAAAGAAACTAAACAGGACGAAGAAGAGGGATCCACCGAAGAAAACCTTTATTTTGGTTCCGAAGAAAAAGAAGATCTGTACAAAATAAATGAAACGAACACAATCCCAGTGAATGGAAAAGAAAAAACAAAGGATGAATTCCCCTTTAAAGAGACATACTATAAGGATAGCCCAGTTTACGAAGACTCTTATCTTGATAGGTATCAAGAACAAGAACTTTGGGAATTAGAAAGTAAAGAAGATAAAAATCTTTTTTGGTTTGAAAAACCGCTTGTCACTTTTCTTTTCGACTGTAAACGATGGAATCGTCCATTTCGATATATAAAAAATGATCGATTTGAAAATGCTGTACGAAATGAAATGTCACAATATTTTTTTTATACAGCCCCAAGTGATGGAAAACAAAGAATATCTTTTACATATCCACCGAGTTTAGCGACTTTTTCAGAAATGATAGAACGAAAGATATCTTTGTACACGACCGAAAAACTATCCCACGAGGATAATTATTGGGTTTATACTAATGAACAAAAAAAGCACACCTTGAGCAATGAATTAATAAATCGAATAAAAACTCTAGAAAAAAAAACAGGATCCCTTGTTCTAGATGTGCTCGAGAAAAGAATCAGATTATGCAATGATGAAAATGAAAAGGAATGCTTGCCTAAAATGTACGATCCTTTTTTGAACGGATCATATCGCGGAAAAATCACAAAATTAGATTCACGTTCAATCAGGGATGATTTAATAACTTCTACAGATGCAGAGGAGTCCATAGAAATAGTCTGGATAAATAAAATTCATGGTCTACTTCCTAATGATTCCCCCCAAAAAGAATTTGAATATCAAAAGAATCTCTTTGATGGAGAATTTTTATCGACAAATAGTGGTCATTCCTCAACCTCAATCGGCGAAGTCCCCTTGGAATACCCCCCCAGTCTTAATTTGAAAAAATTGTCTTTATTGGCAGAAGAAAAAATAATTGATTCAGAAAAGCAAGCAAAATGTTTGCAATTGATATTCGATGTAGTTACAACTGATTACAATGATCAAACAGTTAGAAATCAAAATAAGAAATTGATTTTTCCTGGAATAGAAGAAATCAGAAAAGAGGTTCCTCGATGGTCATACAAATTGACCGATGATTTGGAAGAGCAAGAGGAAGAAAATGAAGAAGAATCAATGGAAGATCATGAAATTCGTTCAAGAAAAGCCAAACGTGTTGTAATTTATACTGATAAAGAGGAAACTACCAACGCTATTAGTAATACTAGTGATAGTGATCAAGCGGAAGAGGTGTCTTTGATACGTTACTCACAACAATCGGATTTTCGTCGGGATCTAATCAAAGGATCCATGCGTGCTCAAAGACGTAAAACTGTTACTTGGGAAATGTTTCAAGCAAATGTGCATTCGCCACTTTTTTTGGATCAAATAGACAAAACATTCTTTTTCTCTTTTGATATCTCCGAAATGATTAATCTCGTTTTTAGGGGTTGGGTGGGTAGAGAATCGGAATTTCAAATTTCCGATTCTGAGGAGGAAGAGACAAAAGAAAGAGAGAAAAACAAGGAAAAGAAAGAGGAAAATGAACGTATAACAATATCAGAAACTTGGGATAGCATTATATTTGCTCAAGCAATAAGGGGTTCGATGTTAGTAACCCAATCGATTCTTAGAAAATACATTGTATTGCCTTCCTTGATAATAGCGAAAAATGTTGGCCGTATGTTATTATTCCAATTCCCTGAGTGGTACGAGGATTTGAAAGATTGGAATAGAGAAATGCATGTTAAATGCACTTATAATGGTGTTCAATTATCCGAAACAGAATTTCCAAAAGATTGGTTAACGGATGGTATTCAGATAAAAATTCTATTTCCTTTCCGTCTGAAACCTTGGCGAAAATCTAAAGTACGATCCCATCATAGAGATACAATGAAAAAAAAAGGAAAAAAAGACAATTTTTGTTTTTTAACAGTCTGGGGAAGAGAAGCGGAACTCCCCTTCGGTTCTCCTCGAAAACAACCTTCTTTTTTTCAACCTATTTGGAAAGAGCTAAATCAAAAAATTAGAAAACTGGAAAAACAATTTTCTCTTTCTCGAGTTCTAAGAGTTTCTAAAAAAACGAGAAAATGGTTTTTAAAGATTTCAAAAGAAAAAACAAGATGGGTTAACAAAATAGTTCTAGTTATAAAACGAATAATGAAAGAACTTGAAAAAATAAACCCAATTTTCTTATTTGGATTCGGGAAAGTGAAAGTATATGAATCGAACGAAAATAGAAAAGATTCTATAATCAGTAATAAGACTACCGACGAATCAACCATTCGAATTCGATCCACGAATTGGACAAAACATTCACTTATAGAGAAAAAAATAAAGGATCTTGCTGATAGGACAACCACAATCAGAAATCAAATAGAACAAATCACAAAAGACAAGAAAAAAATAGTTGTAACTCCGGGTATTAGCCCTAATAAGACAAATTGTGCTGATAAAAATTCAGAATTGCAAAAACCTATTTGGCAAATAGTCAAAAGAAAAAGTACCCGATTAATACGCAAATTCTATTACTTTCTCAAATATTTAATTGAAAGAATATACAGCGATATCCTTCTATGTACCATTAACAGTCTTAGGACCAATGCACAACTTTTCCTTGAATCAACAAAAAAAATGATCAATAAATTCTTTTACCACGATGAAACAAATCAAGAAGGGATTGATCAAACAAATCAAAATACAATTCACTTTATTTCGACGATGCAAAAGTCGCTTTCTAATATTAGTAATAAGAATTCAAATATTTATTGTGACTTATCCTCTTTGTCACAAGCCTATGTATTTTACACATTGTCACAAGTTCAAGTTAATAACAAGTATTACTTGAGATCTGTATTTCAATATCATGGGACCCATCTTTTTCTTAAAGATAGAATCAAGGATTATTGTGGGACACGAGGACTATTTGATTACAAACCAAAGCATAAGAAAGTTTATAAGTCCGGAATGAATGAATGGAAAAACTGGTTAAAGAGTCATTATCAATACAATTTATCTCAAACTCAATGGTCTCGATTAGTACCACAAAAATGGAGAAATAGAGTCAATCAACGTTGTACAATTCAAAAAAAAGACTCAATAATATTGGATTCATATAAAAAAAACCAATTAATTAATTACGTGAAACAAAATTATTACGGAATAGACTCATGGACAGGACAAAAAGAAAAATTAAAAAAAAACTACAAATATGATCTTCTAGCACATAAATATATGAATTATGAGGATGGAGGGGACTCATATATTTATGCATCGCCATTACAAGTAAACAGAGACCCAAAAATTCCATATAATTTCAATACACAGAAAACACAGAAACCCGAATCATTTTATGCACTAGTAGGTATAGATATTAGTGATTATCTAGGAGAAGAATCTAGTCTATATGGAGAAAAAAATTGGGATAGAAAATATTTTGATTGTAGAATTCTCCGGTTTTGTTTTAGAAAAAATATCGATATTGATACCTGGACTAATATGCATATTGGTACCAAGATTAATCAAAATACTCAAGCTGGAACTCATAATTATCAAAAATTTTATAATAAAGATATTTATCCTCTCACGATTCATCAAAAAACAAAACCATCCACATCCAATAAAAGAAAAAAACTTTTTGATTGGATGGGAATGAATAAAGAAAGGCTATATCGTCCCATATCAAATCTGGAATCTTGGTTCTTCCCAGAATTTGGACTACTTTATGATGCATATAAGCTTAAACCATGGATTATACCAATCCAATTTCTTCTTTTAAACATTCATAGAAATACAAATTTCAGTCCAAATAAGAACATCAACGGAAATCAAAAAAAGGATCTTAATCTACAAAAAGAATATCTTGAATTAGAGAATCAGAACCAACAAGAAAAAAAACAAAAGCTAAGCCAAAGAGATCTTGGATCAGATACACAACAAGATACACAAAAACAAAAGAAAAAAGAAGATGATGAAAAAAATTACACAGAATCAACCATTAAAAAACGTAGAAAGAAAAAACAATTCAAGAGCAAGAAGGAAGCAGAACTCGATTTTTTCCTGAAAAAATATTTCCTTTTTCAATTAAGATGGGATGATTCTTTGAATCAAAGAATGATCAACAATATCAAGGTATATTGTCTACTACTTAGACTGATAAATTTAAAGGAAATTGCTATATCCTCAATTCAAAGAGGAGAGATGCGTCTAGATGTCATGTTGATTCAAAAGGATCTATCTCTTACAGAATTGATAAAAAGGGGAATATTTATTATTGAACCGGTTCGTCTCTCTATAAAATGGGATGAAGAATTTCTTATATATCAAACCCTAGGTATTTCATTGGTCAATAAGAGTAAACAACAATCTGAAACTGATAGAACATATATCCAAAAATATCTTGATGAGAATCCTTTTGAGAAATCCATTTCACGACATAGCACTATGCTTGTGAGTGAAGATAAAAATTATTATGATTTATTTGTTCCTGAAAATATTCTATCTACTAGACGTCGTAGAGAGTTGAGAACTCTCATTTGTTTCAATTCCTGGAAGGGCAATGTTGTAGACGTAGATAGAAATTTCATATTTTTCAATGAAAACGACATAAGGAACTGTGGACAGTTTTTGAAAAAGGACAAGCATTTTAATACAGATCCAAATAAAAACAAATTAATGAAATTAAAATTGTTTCTTTGGCCCAATTATCGATTAGAAGATTTAGCTTGTATGAATCGGTATTGGTTTGATACCCATAATGGTAGTCGTTTCAGTATGTCAAGAATACAGATGTATCCACAATTCAGAATTTATTGATGGTATATTTTATATACTATATAAAGATATAATATAGTGTAGTGTGTAGTGCGTGATTGAGATATTCGATATACAAAGGCCGAAAGATATACACATATGTTATGTTACATTATGATACATGATACTGAATTTAATGGCTTATCAACTGAATCTAGAAATGAATTGGCGAAATCTTCTTAGGTACAATACAAAGAAATCATTCTCTTTGGTGAGTGCAGAAATGTATTATACCTTTCTATCCAAATCAAATTAATAAAGAAAAAAAATTCAAATTTGATTTGGATAGAAAAAATCGTATATATAAGAGTAAGAGGAAACCATTTTTGTATCTACCAGAAAATGACTGACATTATTTTTTCTGATCAGTAAAATAAAAAAAAAAAAAAAATGGAAAACTCTTTTTTTATGGTAAAAAATTCATTTATCTCAATTATTTCGCAAGAACAAGAAGAAAAAGAAGAAAACAAAGGGTCTGTCGAATTTCAAGTATTCAGTTTCACCGATAAGATACGAAGACTTACTTCCCATTTGGAATTGCATAAAAAAGATTTTTCATCTCAGAGGGGTTTACGAATAATCCTGGGAAAACGTCAACGGCTGCTTGCGTATTTGTCAAAGAAAAATAGAGTACGTTATAAGAAATTAATTGGTCAGTTGGATATTCGGGAGCCAAAAACTCGTTAATTCGAAGATTCGTTTGAATTCTTATTGTTTTGTTTAGATTTTATTTTTTGACGAAGCTCGTTTTTCCATTTTCATAGAAAAATATGTTTGTTTTATGTATGAATGTGATGAATCGGGAAAAAAAGATATGGATTCGGGGAAAGAAAAAGATATGGATATAACTGGACCGACTACAAGAAATACAAGAAACGATCTTATGATAGTCAATATGGGTCCTCAAAACAAGAAATAAATGAAAATTAACATAAAAGATAAAAAAAGAAAAAAAAGAGATAAAAATGAGATTCGACCTCCTCCTACTAAATATTTAATTGCTTCACCTACAAAGAAACTTAAAAATACCAACGCTGTTGGTAATCCCATCAATTATATATCTATCAAAAAATTGAGTGAATTTTGCTAATTCTCTTATACTATGAATTACTACATTTGTATAAAATATATCGATATAACCGCGATTGTAGGACCAATTGTAAACAAAGTTTGAAATTCTCTCCCAAGAAACTCGTTGAGTTTTTGTCCGTATTTTTACAAATGAATTCATTAAATCTAAATTTTTAAAAGATGAATAAGGAGATCCATAAAAAATGAAGGCTAAAATTATTCCCGCGGTAGCTATACTTACTGAAAAACTTGCATTCGTGAAAAATTCATACAAGTTTATGGAATCTTCTGAATTTGGATGTAAAAGATTTTTTGAGGGAGCTAACCATTTGGATAATAAATTCAAATCAATTTCTCCTTCTCCTTGAACTAAAGGACTTCCTATGAATCCAACAAATAAAGTAAATACTACCAATATCAACAAAGGAAATAACATAGTGTTGTCGGACTCATGAGGATACATAGAAGTATTTTTTCTCAAAAAGAAGTCGTAAAGTATTGAGTTTTTATTTCTTACATTTCCACCAAAAAAATATTTATCTTTAGAAAAAAATAAAATGTTTTTTTATTTTTCATTATTCGTTTTTCAGTGGTAAGAAAAGTGAATTTACTGCCTTAGGTTCTTCTTTTTCCCCATAAGGATATTGAATAGGCTGAAACATTTTTGAGTTCCGCTGTAATTTTTGTAAATTAACATTTAAATTGCCTTCAAATGTAAGTAAGTATACCCTAAACATATAAAAATGCAGTAAGCCCTGCTGTAAAATAAGCTATTACTGCGAAACTAGGTAAATATAACCAACTTTCACTAAGAATTTCATCTTTAGACCAAAAAGCAAGCAAGAGGTGGAACACCACAAAGTGAAAAGCGTACCCAATAAAAAAATGTAGTTCTTGTAATTGGAATATATCTTGTTAAACCCCCCCATAAGAACCATATTCTGACTTTTTTCAGGTGAATAACCAACAAGGGGTTCCATGGAATGAATAATAGATCCCGAACCCAAAAACAATAATGCTTTAGAATAGGCATGAGTAATCAAATGAAATAAAGCAGCTTGATAAGAGCCTAGTCCTAGGGCTAACATAATATAACCCAATTGAGACATTGTAGAATAGGCTAAACTTCTTTTAATATCTCTTTGAGCAAGAGCCAAAGTTGCTCCTAATAGGAGTGTTATTACACCTATTAAGGAAATTATATTCATTATATAAGGTATGCCTATAAAGAGGAAGAAGCCTAGCCACAAGAAAAATTCCCGCCGCTACCATAGTAGCGGCATGTATAAGAGCTGAAATAGGAGTAGGTCCCTCCATCGCATCTGGTAACCATACATGAAGAGGGAATTGTGCGGATTTCGCAATTGCCCCAAGGAATAATAGAAAGGCACAAAGAGTTGGAAATAAAGAATTGTGCTGATTATTCAACTTATTAAATGTTTCAAACAAGTCCCTAAATTCAAAACTTCCTGTTATCCAATAAAAACCTAAGATTCCTAATAACAAACCAAAATCCCCTACACGATTGGTTATAAAAGCTTTTTGGCAAGCACTTGCTGCACTTGGTCGAGTGAACCAAAACCCTATTAATAAATAGGAACACATTCCTACCAATTCCCAAAAAATATAAATTTGTATCAAATTTGAACTAGTAACTAATCCCAACATTGAGGCATTAAAAAAACTTAGATAAGCAAAAAATCTCAAATATCCTTGATCATGAGACATATAATTGTCACTATAGATAAGAACCATAATTCCAACAGTAGTGATTAAAATTAACATAATGGAAGTAAGTGGATCAATAAAGTATCCGAACTCTAAGGAAAAATCATTATTGATGGTCCAGGACCATAAATATTGATAAATAAAACTTCCATTTATTTGCTGAAAAGCCAGATTGGCCGACAAAATAAGACCTATAATAAGGAGTAAAACACTAGGAAAAGCCCACATACGACGAATGCTTTTTGTTGCAGTTGGAATAAATAGAAGTCCAAATCCTATTGACATAGTAACAGGTAGTGGAAGGAGAGGTATTATCCATGCATATTGATAGGTATGTTCCATAAGAAAGGAAATTTGAAATTTTTTTATGAATTTAATAGTTTCCAATTCACCAACTCTTATATCTTTCGTAAGCAAGAAGAATAAAACAAATGAATCAGCAACAAAATGATGAAAAACTCAAAAAAAAATTTATTCTTAATTCATCTTACTTATCGCATCCATTATTTTGAATAATTCAAAAAGTTCCAATTGGCTTAATTAATAACCAAATAACTAGATATAAATGAGTACTTTATTATTCTTTCTAAAAATGAGTACTTTATTATTCTTTTAAGTTCCACAGAAGGTGACTAGGCTCAGATATAAACCAAATATCCACTACTCAAATTATTGCTTAAAAAGGAACTTTATAATTTATTAGAGTTTCTTTATTTTTTATTATAGTTAAAAATTTTTAAGTTATTATCCAATTTCATGTGGAACTTGTTGAGTCAATTTAATTATAAAGCTTCTTTTATACTAAAATCTTTTAACTCAGATCTTATAGAATTGAAATAAGATAGCTTAAAAAGGATATTACTTAAATGACTTTATCTGGTAATTTATTGTTTAACAAACAAATTAATAATAAAATTTATGGTAACTCTCAACTTGGTCAACTACTAGATAATCGTCAATACTTAATTAAGTGGAAAAAGTTTTTAATTAGGATAACACAGACTCTTAAATCAAAACAAAATATCCCTTTTTCCATAGAGACAAAATTGTCTTTTCCTCATACTCATTTTTTCAGGCTAGTATTTTTTTGCTATCTTTCTTTTATTTCTATCTAATAGAGATTCGAAAAAACATAAAATAATAAAATTTAGTATCAATATTAAGTAAAAATATCTTGTATAGTCTGGAATATTCACAAAACAAATCAGTCAAAGATTTTTGAATTTTCTATATGTATAAATTATTTGTATGCTATACAAAATTTTGGATATATGTTATAAGTTAAGTAAATTTTAGATTATTTAATAAGGAAAAGATTCTATCTCCTTTTTGAACAATACATGTCTTTCACATACAATGATAAAAATGACTAACTTTTTTGTTGAATGGCAGTCCCAAAAAAACGCACTTCTTTGTCAAAAAAACGTATTCGTAAGAGTGTTTGGAAGAAAAAAGCCTATTTTGCTGCGCAAAAAGCTTTTTCTTTAGCAAAATCCGTCTCCACAGGACAGTCAAAAAGTTTTTTTGTACGACAAACTAATAATAAAGCCGTAGACTAGTCTGAATTGATATCCTTGAAATAATTCAAACTTCTTTTATTTTGGAACACCAATAAAATCTGTTTAAGTCTAATTAAATTGTGTTTTGTTTCAAATTTGTAAATAAAATATAAGCGAACTCACTCTTGTGATATCGATCGTATAATAACAAAATTTTGTCAATTTTGACTCTAAAAAGGTTCTAAGTATTTTTTTATTTTTCTATTTTTTCTTTTTAAATTAAATAAAAGAAAAAATAGAAAAATAAGACAATCAATAACTTGAACTTGAATTTTTTTTTTGTTAAAAGTACACTTACAATAGGGATTAGAACTCCTTTTTGCTATAATCTTGTTTAAGGGAAACTCTAATACAATAATAAATTAGAAGTATTAATAAAAAATGAGTGTAATAGTTGGCTATTTACAAAAATAAAAAAAAAATGAATGTCTATTTAAACAAGATTAGATCATTTAATCTCGACGATTTGAGATCTATAAGCTATTATTATCTCAAGCAAGCCGCCATGGTGAAATGGTAGACACGCTGCTCTTAGGAAGCAGTGCTAGAGCATC
>JAHCZF010000092.1:0-24773 GCA_024174645.1 Lemna minuta
ATGGAAATTCCACTTGGATTTAGAGGATCTACGTATGAAGGTAAAGTATGTAAACTAAAGAAAGCCTTATATGGACTTAAACAATCACCGAGAGCTTGGTTTAGTCGATTTACTCAGACAATGAAAGTACTTGGTTATCACCAATGTAATGGTGAACGTACCTTGTTCTTTAAGAACACTTCTCCAGACTTACTTGCAGTATTAATAGTATACGTAGACGATATTATAATTACAGGAAATAATCATGAAGAAATAGAACGCCGAGAGAGACATCTACACAACAATTTTTAGGTAAAACAACTAGGACCTCTAAAATATTTTCTAGGGATTGAATTTGCTCGATCAAGTGAAGGGATCCTAATGACACAACAAAAATATATACTTCAAATACTAAAAGAAACTAAACATATTAACTGTCATGTAAATGACACTCCTATAGAGATTAATAAAAAATTAACCCTTAGTGAGGAGGAACCTCGAATAGAGATAAATTCGTATCAAAAACTGATTGGAAAACTGTTATACTTATCTCACACTAGACCGGATATCTGCTATGATGTTAACGTACTTAGCCAATTCATGTATTCTCCAAGAAATTCTCACTTTCAAGCTGCTAATAGAGTCCTCAGGTAAGTGAAAGGCACAGCAGGACTCGGAATTACGTATCGGAAAACAAGTAAGAATGATCTTGTTGTGTATACTGACTCTGACTTTGCAGGTTCTCGTGTTGACTATAGGTCGACATCTAGGTACTGTACCTTTCTAGGAGGCAACCTAGTTACATGGAAAAGTAAGAAGCAGAGTGTGGTCTCCAAGTCCAGCACGGAGGCTGAGTTTCGAGCCATGTCCAAAGGCATCGATGAGGCAATATGGATTAAGAATCTATTGGAAGAACTAAGAATCCCTTATACCAAGCCAATTGTCATCCGTTGCGACAACAAATCGGCCATCAGTTTAGCCCATGATCCGGTACATTACGACAGGATGAAACATGTAAACATCGATAGATTTTACATCCAAGATCACCTGGAGCAAGGCATCTTGAAGACGGAGTATGTGAGCTCAAAAGAGCAGTGCGCAGATATCTTCACCAAGGGTCTATACACCAAGACCATCTAATATCTAGTCTCCAAGCTTGGAATGAAGAATATGCATTCCAGCACTTGAGGGGGAGTGTTATGAGTACATGTATTAATGATGTATATGTAATAGTTAGCAGTGAGTAATAAAACTCATAGTTAGTATGACTAAAATTAATGGGCCAAAGATAACCCATTAATTTTAGTAATTACCCGATCTGTTCAGTTTAACAGATCAGGTAACTGCTAAAAAAACTAGCCGTTACAACGGCTAGTTTTACTAGCCGTTACAACTAGCCGTTATAAATAGCTAGCTTATTTTCTCCTTCTCTTTATATAAATATGTCTGTTCTCATCATTTAAAATAACTTCTTTTTGCCTAACTCTGCGTCTGTGCCTATCTATCCTCTATTCCTTCTTCTTTCACAACTCCTTCTTGGCAGAAGCTGTAATGTCACAATATCTATCACCATTTTGGCTCAATTTTTGGGTAACTTTTACCCAAGGCACCGACATTTCTCCTAGTACCTGCAACACCTCCTATGGCTCTGTCTCTAACTACAATTGCCAAAAATGCCTCTTATACATTATTAAAAAAAATGCCAAAAATGCCAATTTGTCCGACTTGCATTTCTGTGTGCAATTTGTACTTCCATGCACAGGTTGACTTTTCTGCCTGCGATTTGCTCTCTTGTGAGTTGCCATTCGTGTGTGATTTTTTTGGTCCAATGATATCAACTCCTGAATTTCATGGCATCTTCTGCTGGCAATTGTTCTCCCAGGCATGATCTCTGGCATTCCTCAACTGCCCTCATCTTGTACAACATTTTCACCAGGACTGTGGGGAGATTTTTGGGAACGAGTGGTTTTACTTTTCTGTCTGGTGCTTACCTGGAGGGACTTTCAGAGGCAAGTATCGAAGTGTGTTAGCATTGATGGGGTTGGCTCAGCTTTTTAAGAGTTCCCTAGGAGAGAATCGTGGCATGTGGGATTTTTCTCAGGATTGGAGCCTTTCTGGGCACCACGAAAACGCCTCCTCCTTCAGCCTTCCTTCGCGCTGGTACCCCTTCTACTGGCAGTGTCTTCTGCCTTTGCCCCTCCTTCTGTGGGCACTCTTCTGCTGCTGGCAATCCCAGCCACTCGCAGCCTTCTGTCTGCAACTGGCCTTCCTATTACCAGCTTCGTGCCATTGGCCAGTTCCCTTAAGTACTTGCCATTGGTGCTATTTGGCGGCTGCTGGCATGCCTCATATTTCCATCCTTCCTCCATCTGCGGCCCACTCTGACGCTTCTGGCATCATTTGTGTGAGTACGCTAAAACTTTGGGCACATGATAATTTTCTGGCACAGCAGTTAAATGTGTGTGGGTCATGTTGAGGTAAACTCGAGCCATTCTTCCCCGCCAGCCCACTGGCAACCCCTGTCAACTGCTGGCAGCTGTGCATCTTGCTGCCCATTGGGCTCCTTGCCGCTTGCTGTTGCCAACATTTGCAGCATTCCATTGCTGACATCTGTGGTTTTTCATTGCTGACGTTTGTCCCAGTTCATCGTCAACATCTTCACCCTCCTATCCCAACATTTTCACCATTTCAAGGCTGAATTCTCTGGTATTCCCTGGCCATTGCCTCCAGCCTTCCATTGCTGACATCTCTGGTGAACAAAAAGCCGACTTCTCTGGCATTCTGTTGCTAATATCTGCGGCATTCTTTTGCAGACATTTATGATGTTTCATTACCAACATCTTGGGGTGTTTTTGCCATTGTCATCTCTAGCATTTCATTGTCGATGGGATCTCACTGCTTTGCAATCTCTCACTGATGTTTTGCAATCTCACTGCTTGTTCCAAGCATGAGCTTGATGGGGCATGGCATTAACTCCGCTACTCTGACGTCGGCCCTTTCGCTTCTGTTTTTCTTGGTTAATTCAGCATTCCCTTCTGTACTGCAGTAAAGGCTACATACATGACAGATTTAAGGAGGAAGAAGACCATAGCTGTTGATCTTTTAGCCAATGAAACTTTTTCTGCCACTGTTACTCTCTCACCTCCATTCTTGTCAGTGTCTCCCTTTCGGCCTCACCAGTGTCTCCATCCTGCCAGGCCTTTCTGCCAGGTTGGCATTTGACCAACTTTGTACACCGTTCCACTATGGAACCTCTTGCCTCCTGCCGTTGGCTCTTCTACTGTCGATCTCTTTGCCGATGGCCTTCTGATGCCAGCACTTCTACAATTCCTCTCCTGGATGCAATTTTGTCTTCTTCAAGATGGTGAGCTGTATATTCTGCCTCCCCTTCACCTATTTCTTTCTTTTATTCCCCTACTATTTTGCCTCTCTATCTAGATCTTCCTGCATGCCTCAACCTTCTGGCTTTGCTGGCATTTGGCATTTGCGACCTACCTTCTGTTGATGTCTTCTTGGCTTCTTTTGCCATATTTGACATCCTTACGTATGGCAAAGGTCATTTCAAGACCTATTTGCAGTGATGGAAATATCTCTGTGATCACATTCAGTCTTTTAGGTGGTGGCGCATTTTGTTCTTGTTGTGTTTGAGACCTTTAGTCTATCTTATTGGGGGTTTCAGTATAGATTATTTGTAGATTTGTCCTCAGCAGGGACTGCTTTCATGACTGTGGTGTCGACTGCAGTATTAGCTTTGGAGCAGAGTAGATTAGCACTGATAGGGTTCCAAGGCAGTGCCAAGGAATGTCATATCAGCATCAAGGCAAGCTGAAAGTGAAGGCCTCCCCTTTTCAGCTTGAGGGGAGTGTTAGAAGTTAGGGTTATCTTTACTATTATTAGTAATTAAGGTCTTTTCTGTACTATGTTATTTCGTCTTGTAAGCTTGTTTAAAGCATCATCACTATTGTATTGAACGAGCTATTCTATTTAACCTAATTTGCTCTCCGGGAGGTAGGCTCTTCCCCTCTCCTGGCCTCTCAATTGTTCTCCCTCTAATCATCATTGGATATCTGGATTTGATACTTTTGACTGTTTTTTTGGGCTGTTTAATCAAGGGATGTTACCCTGCCCCTTGTCATCCTGCCCAGGGGAAGACTGGAATAGATGAGATGTGTGTTTATTAAAAGTTCATGACTCCGGATGACACTTGAGTGCCCAAGTGTCAATCCATGCTTGGAGGGAGAGATGAATTGGTGCATGCCTCGGCATATGTGATGACTAACTTCTCTAGGGAAGCTTGTTGGGATAGAAGATGTTTCGTTTGCAGTATCACTGTGCCTGAAAAATGGGGTGGTGCCAATATTATTGTCTCAGCCCAGGATGGTGGAAACTATTCCGAGGTTGAATGCTTCTGAGGGTTTCCACCAAAGGATGCAGCCTACGCCTGTCCTTTGACTTGTTACATATATATTATAGCTCATACTATATAGAATGTCAATAAATGGTATTTAAAACAGTAGTTTAACATGATATTTAAAACTTTGGTCTTTATTTTCAGGGACTGGTCTCGACAAGCTTCGAAAAGTCAATGTATGTGTCCTTTTTAGCAGGATGCTTCAGATCAGTGAGATTTGGACTTGAAGAAGCCCATGGGTGTGTATCTTCATCTTTGACCTGATCGAACTCCTGTCGACTAATTGGTCTAGTGATTTGGCAGGAAGGGGCAAGCTTTGCAGTTCAACTGGTTGTTTCAGAAAGGTGCCTTCATTTTGTCACCTGATGGGAAGTTTAGCGTTGACTTTGACAAGGTGCTCTTTTTGTCAAAGTGTCCACTCATGTTCTGTTGTCTGAGCTGACTGTTGTTTTGGGGATCTTTTGTCTATTATGAAGGTTGAAGCTGCTGTTGAAAGCCTAAGCAGAGAGATCCTAACGATCCAGGCTACAGGTGACAAAGCTGCTGCTGGAGTGCTTCTCAAGCGCTACGGGCTGATGTCTCAGCCTTTAGAAACTGCCTTAATAAAATTGGAGCATATTCAGGTTCTATCCCTCTCTCTCTTGTTCTCTGTCTCTCTCTTTCTCTCTGTATATCTCTTGGTCTCTCTCTGTCTTTCCCTACATCTCTTTTTTCTTTCTTTCTGTCTATTTATGTTTTCTCTCTCTATCTCTGTCTCAGTCCTCTCTCATATCTCTCTCTGTCTGCCCTCTATCTCTATCTCTGTCTCTCTCTCTCTCTCTCTCCTTGCCTTCCTCTCTCTATCTCTCTCTGGCTCACTCTTTTTTGGAAAGGCTCAGTCTTGCTCTTCTATGTCTGTCTCTCTTCTTTCTCTTGTTCTCTCTCTGTCTCTTAGTCTTTCTCTCTGTCTCACTCTTTCTATGTCTCTCTCTCTCTGTGTCTCGGTCAATGTCTACCTCTCTTTAGTCTCTTGATTTCTCTGTCTCTTTATGTCTTTCTCTCCATCTCTCTCGATCTCAATCTATGTCTATCGCTCTTATGTTTCTTGTTTTCTTTCTGACTCTTTGTCTTTCTGTCCATCTCTCTTCTGTTTCTTGTTCTCTGTATGACTCACTCTTTATCTCTCTCTACTTTTCTCTCTCTCTCTCTCTCTCTCTCTCTGTAAATATATATATTTCACTCTTTTTATGTCTTCATGATTGTCTCTGTCTCTCTCCCCCTCTATCTCTTCCATTCTTTTTTTCCTCTCTATTTCTCTTCATTTCACTCTTTGCATCTGTCTGTCTGTCTCTGTCTGTCTGTCTCTCTCTCCTGTTTTGCTTTTTCTATCTGTCTCTGTCTCACACTTTCTATGTCTCTGTCTCTCTCTCTCTCTGTCTCACTCTTTCTATGTCTCTCTCTCTCTATCCTGTCTTGCTATCTCTGTCTCTGTCTCACTCTTTCTATGTCTCTCTCTCATTCTTTCACTTTCTTTTTTCCTGTCTTTTGCTCTCTTTCTCTTTCTCTTGTTGTCTCTGTCTCATTCTCTCACCGTCCCTAGTTGTCTCTGTCTGTCTCTTTTTTCTCTGTCTCATTACCTGTAACTCTTTCTCTGTCTCTTGTCGCCTCCGTTTCTCTCTCCCCCCGCTTTTTGTTGCTTGTTTTCTCCGTCTCTTTCTGTGTGTGTATCTCTCTCTATACTCTGTTTCCCTTCCTCCGTATCTCTTGTTGTCTGTCTTTTTCTTTTTCTTTGTATATCTCTGTCTGTGTCTCTCTCTGTTGCTCTCAGTTTTCCTCTCTTTTTGTGATAGGAAAAATTGTTTGCTCGTTTGTTCGACGAGTGAGCAGAACAACCATTAATGCTGAATCAAGCATCCATGCTGAATACAAATCACAAACTGAGATTTGTTCATTCGTTTTGTTTGTGAAGGCATTTGGTTCACAAGCCCAACGAGTTTGCTTAACCCTACTCTCTTTTCTCTCTCCCAATCGCTGTGTCTACCTCCATCTCTCTCTCTCTCTCTCCATTTCCCCTTTTCTGTCTCCCTGCCCCTCTCTTATTCCTTTCTTACTCTCCCTCCATGTGATTAGCGGAGTATTTTTGTTCTTTGGATTGAGCTGCTGTTTACCACTTCAGGTACCGGTGGACATTGCGCCTACATTTTCCTTTCCGGAGAGAGTTAAAGATGGATTGCGCTAAATCTACTTCAGCTTTGGAGTTTGAAGGAACTCATTTCTCCAATTGAATAACTCCCTCCATCCTTGTTACTGCTCTGGCGTCATTATCATTAGTTCCACTTTTCATTGGCCTCTGGAGCTTCTGGTCTTTCTGTGTACTCTGATGATCACGAATCTTCATTTATTTGCTTGGTTTGTCTTTCGTTTATCAGATCGTCAATTTAGCTTAAAATTGTGATCTTTGGGTTGATCATAAGACTCACCAGTTTGATGCTTCAGAGAGATAGAGAGAGAGAGAGAGTTGATGACAATGCTAAACATATATTGATTTATTTAGGACCACGAATCACTACTATATATTTATAGTACTATTTATAGCATTATTTTATAATGCCTTGTTGATCTCTGAACTAGCCATCTAAACTATGCTCCCCAAGGATCAGTAAATCTTGGTTGTTAGGATCAATAAAACTCCGCAAAGAAGAACAAAATGGGCCATTCGTGGGACATTTATGGGCCTGGGCCTTGCCCATGGAACAAGCTCTGAACACTGGGTCTTAGTGCATGGAAAAAAAAAATCAAGAACGAGTAATTCAGAGGTTTGTAAAGCATGGTTTCAGGAAGTTAGGACCTTAAAGTGCTTCCACTATGCTGCCCTCTCTCCATCTATTTCTAAGTCCTCCCTTCAATCTATTCAATGATCTTTAATCATTATGGGCCTTAATTGTCATGATGTTTTTGGGCCTTAACTACATTTAGGTCATTGCCCAAAAGATAAACCTAGAGCTGAATATTCTTCAATCCATGCAACATTCTATGCATGAAACATAAACTTACCGAGAGAGATCAAAATTCCACTTTGTAACCTCTCTTTCTTTCTTATACATTTGAATTTTCTAGTCAAGTTGATGGTGAATAGTGTAAACCTTTGAATGTTTATTCACCGATTAGGATCATTGATAGATAGCAATTAGCTAAAACTTCCACTTTAGGTGGGAATGACTCCCATGATGGTAGTCATTTGGTATTTTTCTATTGAGATATCATGTTTTGACACTTCATCGTTTTCATCATTATCTAACTTCAAGATGAAAAATCACTGCTAGTCATAAACAATTCACATTTTGGGTTTGAATAGATCCACTTAGACTTAGTTTCAAGGAAATGGTGAATGTACAAAGAATCTAACTCATGATGAAACATGTTGGTTGATCTTACCATTAGCCCTCGTTTTCTTAGAAACCAATTTGTTGCTGCAAGAGAGATCAGAAAAAAATAAATTTAGGGTGATTAATCTAATTATGATGGGGTGAATTACTTTTCTATATCATTTATCCAACTTTATTCTAAACCTAATTAATGTTCTAGATCCCTCTATCTCTTGCACCACCAATGCTTGTAGATATATCCTAGTTCAAGAGTGCTAGTCTCTCCCTATTTCAAATCACAAGGCTCCCACATCATATCCTTCTTTGGTTTTTTGGAGAAAATCCTATCAAGTTTCACACCATGGATCAGTTCAAAATCTATAAAAGAAACCTAACACCCATTGGATCCCAATTAGGGTTGCCGAAACAAAAAAGACAATGATTCACTCAGCAATGCCAAAAACACCTCGTGATGAGATTGACCTCTATTGTAGCAGACAATTGTGCTAGCTCACAAAGATGTTAGAATCTTCATCGAGATAATTCTGACATCTCTAAACTCATTGTTCCCTTCCCACAAGATCGATCACTTATACACGCTACCCCATCATGCAGCTACACCACATCTTCATCATCTCACCAAAGCATCATTTTGTTTGTATAAATGTATACTCTATAAGTTATCCAATGTTTTAAGTGACATCTTTGGATGACAATTTATTCGATGTTTTCATGATAATATGCTCTCCTTACTCCTAAAACTTCCTCTTGGTTGATAGGCTTGAACAACTATTATTTGGCTCCCATTGACAACCCTTTGATATCTAAATGTGACTATGTGAGGGCTTTCTCCTAGAAAAATATCAAGTAATAAAATTTCTTCACAATAAAAGAGATATAGAAAATATGAAATTACCATCAATATGAAATGGATGACTATTAAATAATTTCAAGATGATTGATGATGATGATGAGTGATGGTTTTTCTAGAAACTCATAATATAAAAAATATAACAAATTTTTAGTTTCTAATGTAATTATAATCTTTTCATCAAAATAAAGATTAGAACCAAATATCATTTTTAGTTAGTTTCTTTTGTTTTTTTTCATGTTGGATGCAAGCCATCAAGTGTAGGCAAGCTGTATAGACTCTCAAAGGAACGGTTGATTGAAAAGCATTGCTAGAATGAGTTTTTGCTCGTGAATCTTTAAATTTGGAATTTTCATTCGTTCTATCTTTCATTCTACCATAATTCCATCTTTCCCGTTTACACATGTTTCTTTTCATCGCTAAATTACCATTTCACATTCTAATTGAGAAATTTGATCTTTGATCATAGCTTAGAATTGCTTGATTAGTTCATCACATCATTCATATTCTTCTCACCTCAACATTGATATTTTGTGCTTTCTTTCTCCAAAATTACCAAAAAAATTTATAATCTCAATCTTTTAACCTTCCTCCTAGTGAATTTGACCTCGACTCGTGACCATTCTAAATTTAAGATCAATTTCAAATTGTTTAATCTAATT
Source organism: Lemna minuta (assembly GCA_024174645.1). Taxonomy (NCBI): domain Eukaryota; kingdom Viridiplantae; phylum Streptophyta; class Magnoliopsida; order Alismatales; family Araceae; genus Lemna; species Lemna minuta. The sequence goes on from JAHCZF010000092.1 coordinate 9,268, forward strand.
TTGATATAGGAACTTTCATTTTTTAAGGACCAATGGTTTTATGTGTATTAAGAATCAACAAAGATGAAGAAGATGAGGAAGGAGAGGCTGGTGTAGGCAAAGGCACTAGCAATGAGGATGATAGAATGCTAGAGACGTCAACAGTGGTGAGATGGAGATGACCTAGCTCTAGTGCCATTTTAGAAATGAGGTCTGGAAACCCTACATCGCTAGAAGTGAATATGAGGAGTACATACAATTATATTTGGGGAAAGGGGGAGGGGGAGAGACAGCGAGAGCACATGGTGTAGCTTTGTACCCAACAGCCTAACAACTCAACTTGTCGATTGGGGTAAATCAATATTTGATTAATTAATTTATATATTAATATAGATAATTAATAAGGTTGACTAATAAGTGCTATTAGGTCATATAGAGTTCTTTAATAGCAAGATATATGGACTTATAGGGTTACACACATAAAGTTAGTGGACGTGATTGATATAGACATACTCTATGTCTTTAAATAAGGAGAGAATGATGACATCTAAGAGTGCCCATGCCACCATTATGGGAAACTCTCCCATTTTTTCTCTTTCTCTTTTAATGGAAAATATTGAGGAAGGGATCAAATCTTCTAGTGATCATGTGGATGCTATTAGAAACTTATATCTCTTCAAGAACTCATTCAATAAACCCTATAAGTATTGACTTTTAATTTATACCGATACTAGGATCATTGGTTCTTGGTTTCTTAATATTTTGAATGTTCAATTGACCACCCTATGAAATCATTTGCAATAATACAAAATAAATGTTAGGGCAATAGATATGGTTGTATGAATCTAGGGCCATTCTTGAATACCTTGTTATATCATTTTTGTACTTATTGAATCAGTATGTGTCTTTTTAGTTGTCATTGAATAATTGATTGTCCCTCAATTCATGTAATGCTTGAAGTTTAATTTATTAAAATTTCTTTAGATTGCCTAGAAATTCTTGTGAAAATTTCTGATTTGAATAAAAAATAAGTCAAATGATTATTATTTTGTTTATTATTGCTATAAATTACACTCCTTATTAACCCAAAGGTTTATAATTAAGTTTTTTTTTTATGCCTCTTCATAATAATTTTTAATCTATACTTACTAATTTTACTAAATTTTATTTATTGATTTTTAATATTTGCTTTTGAAAAAAAGTGGATAACTCATTCCACTTCTTTTTTGCATATCAGTTTTGGCTCGTTTTCATTTCCTAAATTCAGACGTTTAGAATTTTTATATTTTTAAATATCGTCAACATCGATGTCGGCGTCGATATCGACATCAACGGCGATCCCCGACACTTCAATATCACGTCGACGACTTCGGCAGTCGAAATCGTCTTCGGTAGTAATTGTCTAGTCAAGTAGTCAACTATTCGAGAAAGATTTCCCGTCCTCCGCCTCCCCATTCTTGAATAAGAAAGTGGACTTTCCTCATAATGGTCGACCCCTCGGCGGGCACCTTGTGTTGCCATTCTACGGCGGTCACCTTCTAGATTTCTATTCTACGGGACTCTTTTGTTGCTTTTCACAACACAGAAGAGAAGAAAAGAGAAGCGCGAGGTGGAAGAAACTAGGGCTTATCTCCGGGGCCATTATGTCCAACTGGAGAAAAGCCGGCGGCCCTTCACCTTTCCACCATCTTCATACTGCTTCGTTTTCTCCTCTGTCTGGCATCTCTTCGGCGAATAGACCAGAAAATACGCAAATGATGATTGATCACGTTCGTTTGCCTGCCGAATCATATATAGGTATCTTTTAAGGAGGTACTTGGAGGATTTTGATGTTCTTTAATGTTTCGAAACTCATTGTCGTGCATCATTTTGTTTGCTTTTCCCTTCTCGCGTCAATTCGAACCTAGTTTTTTCGATTTTAATTCGTGTATTGATGTTTTAACTGAACGCAAACTTGTATGCAATTATGGCATTCTCTACTCTGCCGAAAGTATATTTTTCTCTCTGTGGTAAAATAATTACGATGCATTTGTCACTCTCTTCTAACCTATCGCATTTGCGTTGTGTTATTACTTTTTCATTTCAAATGAAAATTGTTAGAATTAGAATTTTTCGATTTCTCAATTTTAAATGTTTTACAAAGTAGTCCATTTCTCTATTATGCTGAAATCCACGCCACATTTTCGGAAATCAACAAAGAATGACTTTGCATATGACATGAAGGTACTTTACATGTAGATAATCGTATGTTTGTTGATCGGAAGACCAAACCTCACATTGTCAGTTCAATCTGCTTAAGACTTGGAAAAGGCAGAAAATCTTCAGAATCTGCAACCTTGACAGCATCATCTTCTGTAATGCTCGTGCTCTCCTCCAACCCGTCTGTTTCTTGTACCCATGTCAGGAAACTGACACGATCAAAGATCCAGGAGGAAGACAAGGAAGAATGTATCAATTCGCTTCTTGATAGAATCAATCATGCATTGATTACAATAGATCAGTCTTCCCCTAAATCAGACGAATCAAAAGACAGAAAGCAAACCATGAGCCTCCCTTCTGAGCAGAGTTGGTCTCTCAGTCCCAAGCCTTGCTTGAGAGTGGCTCTTCCTCTCCCAGTCGGTTGCCGATCAACTCCAAGAATCAAGAAGTCCTCCTTCCCCCTTCTATCACCTTATTTATAGCCTTCTCTTTATTGGCCTTTCCTGCTAAGTGTGGTTAAGGCTCTTCTATATACGTGCTCAAGCATGTGGGTCTTCCCCTGGAAAATTCCCATTTCTGGTAACATTCCTCTTGCGATGCCTCCTCATATAAGTCCAGAGGGGGATCACATCAGAAACTTCATTGTTGCAGACCTTCTAGAAAATCCTCTTCTGCACTTGGGTAAGTGCGGAATGTCTTACCAATACTTCCCCAGGTGAGATCCTCCTCATTCTTGTTGTTGAATTCAGGGAATTGATGTATTTACTAGTTATTCTGTTTCCTTGTAGCTAATTTAGGTCGCCCCTTTCCACTTAATGAGAAATTCTAAACTGGAAGTAAGAATTCTCACATTTCCTCTGAGAGTTCTGGGTATGGCTGTAATGTCTCATTATTTTCCTAGGTTTTCTATAATTGACAGATATGAAACACTGGATGCCTGGTGGAGTCAGTTGGAAGATATGGATTGCAGGAGACTGGTCAAAGAACCCCTGGGAATAACTTTTATTGAACTTCTTAGCCAATGATATCATACCAGAGGGCAAAATATGCAGGTTAATCTTGTTTTCAGGAATGTGGAATGAAATCCGACAACTAAGTCATGAAATTTCCATGGATCTATAGGAATGATACTGATACGACCCCAATCCAATAGTGAATTAAAAGTTCACAATATTACTTCTACGGCAGTAAAGAGAGAACAAAAACAGTTTATGGCCGAAAGATGCAGACACAAATTGGGCAGAAAACATCCCTGCTCTCCCAGCCATATGCAGATTGATCTAGTCTCCAGCAATCCATATCTTCCAAGTGACTCCACCAGCGCTACATCAAGGTTCAAGTTTCTACTGCCAACTCTCCTCTTTTTGCTCCCACTCCTCTATTTATTCCTGAGGCTCTGGCCTCCTCCAGCTGCGGCCCTGTCTCCCCATTGGCTTGACTACGAAGATCGAGGGGTGGCGACAATTATGCCTCCAGCCCCTCAGTAATCATTTCACTGCCTGGTTGGTCAGGTCAACCTGCTGACAGTTTGACTTTGCTCATATGTGCAGAGGGAAATCGTATCAGATACTTGGCTTTGAGCTACAATTGTCATGTCTTTCCTTTTGTAGAACTCCCCATTGTTGAGTATTCAGGGAAAAGAGATGATCAATCTTTTAAAATAGATGTGATTCGTTCTAAATAACATGATTCATCTCAGTGCCGATTGTTTAGAGGACAATACATTGGCTAACAAAGATTGCATATTTACTGGTTGCTTCATTCATCATCCATCTTGACAAGGCCTCATCAGCCTTGTTATCATGAACATCATTGGAATTGATTGTAAATATAAATCCCATTATTTTTTTGCTAATGGCTTATGATACACTGGTTGAACAGAGATTTTACTTTGTACGGACCTTTGGTTTTTCCACTTCTCTACCACCATTTGGATAATGAATAATTCTTATTTGACAAACTGATAACTGGCTGGCCTGAGCAGTAAATCTGTTCCCCAGCCTTCATGCATCTATGTCAATCGCAAAACACAAGGAGAATGCAACTAATTTTAAAATACACTCCATTATCTTGTTTATCCAGTATAATTTGTAAAAAAATAGTTATCTTTTTTGGCATTCAGAAGTATTTTGGTGCCCATCATATAAGAGTATGCTTCTTTTGGTCTCCTAGGTGCAATTGCATGTGGCTGTGTAATGATGGCCCAGAAGCTCTACAATTGAAGGACATCTAGCGCATGTCATGGGAGTGCCAGAAGATCTAAAACTCCGGCATGGAAGGGGAGAGGGTGAGATAAAACAAAGAGTAGTAGGAAAAAAAGAAGGGAGAAAAAAAGAAAGGGAGGAGAAAGAAAGACGAAAAATATGAGAATGGGAGAAAAGAAGAAAAGAATTGGAGGATATGAAAAGTGAAGGATTGAAGAAGAAAAAAATGAGGGCAAGAAGATGGAAAAAAAAGAAAGAAAAGGAAAAAAAGAAAACTATGGAGGAAGAAGAAAATGGGAAAAAAAAGTTTCAAGAGGAGACAGAAAAGAGAAGGAAGAAAATATATGGAGGAGGAGTGGAGAAGATGGAAAGGGACACAGTTGGAGAAAGAAAAAGTAGTAAAGGCAGCGGATGTCAACTGGAGCCTTTGGAAAGAACATTTAGACTGGAGATAAAAGAAGAAACACATGCATCCTAACCTATGAGACAAAGAATCGAAGCATCAGAACTTGTAAGACGCACAATGAATATTTGCATTCTTGATTTTCCTCAAAATAGAAAATTGCAGTGTTGACTTCGTTGTATATATGTTGACGTGACTCGCAAAATGCACAGATGATGTTCGTTTCATTTTGGAGAAGGAGGATGCTCGAAGCCACGGCCTATCTCGTCGTGACGTGATAAATGACGAGGTCTGCAGCCAAGGTAGCAATAGGTAAGAAAAGGTTTTTTTTGGTAGGTGGAAGTATTTTGTTTGGCTGGTATAAAGGTAAGGTTGTGTTGGTGTCGTAGGTGTGGCTGCATGTGGCTGTGCGATGATGACCCAGAAGATCGACTTGATAGTGATTGAATGAACGTTGAAAAACATTTTGAAGGACATCTGGAGTGGTGTCATCACTGGGGAGTTGTGGGCATCATCTAATGTAAAGCATAAATTTTTTTTGATGTTTGAGAACCATGTTTGGGGTCGGCTACTGATGGTTTTGAAGGATTATTTCAGGATAATGAGATTGAGGTCGCGAGGTACGGCTCGTCGACATGGATATTTCATGCTTGGCATCCCAGGTCTGTTATTGAACGAATGTTGCAGGATTTTCGGCTGTTGCGCACAGAGAATAATGATGTTTTAAATATGCAGTGCCAAACTTGATCTAGCGCAGGTCCTGGGAGTGCCGGAAGATCTAAAACTCCGGCGTGGAAGGGGGGAGGGTGAGATAAAAAAAAGAGGAGTAGAAAAAAAAAGAAGGGAGAAAAAAAGAGTGGGAGGAGAAAGAAAGAGGAAAAATATGAGAAGGGGAGAAAAGGAGAAAAGAATCGGAGGAGATGAAAAGTGAAGGATTGAAGAAGAAAAAAATGAGAGCGAGAAGGCGGAAAAAAAAAAATAAAGGAAAAAAAAGAAAACTATGGAGGAAGAAGAAAATGGGAAAAAGTTTGAAAGAAAGAGAAAAAAACAAGGAGAAAGAGAAGGGAAGAAAATATATGGAGGGAGGAGTGGAAAAAGATGGAAAAGGAAGCGCAAAAATATAGAAATGGTGTTAAAAGAAGTTTAAGCCTTCGGTAAGAAAGGTTAACTCGGGATAAACAGAGTGCAAAACAGTTCATTCCTAAATGAAGACTGATGACATGTCTGTTGAAGTCTGAGGGGGCAGAGGAGAGGAAGTCAAACATGAACACTATGAGACAAGGGATAGAAGAATAAGAAGTTGTAAGATATAGACTAAATATTTACATTCTTGATTTCTTTGTATGGATTGTGACATGACTTGCGAAATGCAGGGATGACATTTGTTTCATTTTTTACCAGGAGGATAGTTAGAATCCTCATCCCATTTCTAGTCATGACAAGATAAATGACAAAGTCTGCAAGGCTAGGTAGAAATAGGTAAGAAAAGGGGTTTTTTTTGTAGGTGAAAGTATTTTCTTTGCATGGTATAAGCATAAGCTTGTGTTGGTGTTGTAGGTGTGGCAGCAGGGGCCTATGCGATGATGACCTAGAAGGTCCAGTTGATGGAGAAAGAATAAAAGGAAATGAAAAAAGGAGTATTGAAGAAGAAAAAATGAGAGTGAGAACATGGGGTAAAAATAGATAAATGAGGGAAAAGAATGAAAAGTAGAGCGGTTGAAGAAAAATGTGAAAAAAATTTAGAAAAGAGAAAAAAAAAGAGGGCGAATAGGAGGGAGAAAGTATATGGGGCAGGAGTAGTGGAGAAGATTGAAGGGAGAGATAGTGGGATATATAGACATGGTGCTAGAAGAAGTTGAAGCCTTTGGGAATGAGCAGTATGGAACTTGATGTAGCACGGGTCATGGGAGTGCCAAAAGATGTGAAACTCTCTCATGGAAGATGGGCGGTGAGATAAAAAAACAGAGGAGTGGAGAAAAAAGAAGGGAGAAGAAAGAATGAGAAGAGAAAGAGGGAAGGAAACAATGAGAAGGGGAGAAAAGGAGAAAAAATTAGACGAAATGAAAAGAGGAGGATTGAAGAAGACAAAAAATGAGAGGGAGAACATGGGGTAAGAAAAGAAAAATGAGGGAAAAGAATGAAAAATAGAGCAGTTGAAGAAAAATGGGAAAAAATTTAGAAAAGAGAAAAAAAAAGAGGGCGAATACGAGGGAGAAAGTATATGGAGCAGGAGTGGAGAAGATTGAAAGGGAGATTGTGGGATATATAGACATTGTGGTAGAAGAAGTTGAAGCCTTCGGGAAGGAAGGTTAAGACCCGAAAAAAGCAGAGCGAAACAGTTCCATCCTGAAAGAAGATAGATGACATATGTGTAGAAGTCTGAGGGGTTGAGGACATTAACAATATGAGACAATAGATATAAGGATCAGAAGTTATAAGATACACACTGAATATTTGTATTTTTGATTTCATTCTATGGATTGTGACATGACTTGTGAAATGCAAGGATGACGTTTGTTTCAGTTTGGAGCAGGAGGATAGTTGAAGTCCCAGCCCATTTCTAGTTTTGATGAGATAAATGACAAGGTCAGCAAGGCTAGGTAGAAATAGGTAAGCTTGTGTTTGTGTCGTAGGTGTGGCTACATGGGGCTGTGCGATGATGATCCAAAAGTTCAAGTTCATGGTGATTGAATGAGCGTCAAAAACTTTGAAGGCCACCTTCAGTGGTGTGATCATTGGAGGAGTTGTGGGCATCATCTAATGTAAATCAGAAAAGTATTTTTTATGTTTGAGAATGATGTTTACAGTCCAATACTGATGAGTTTGCAGCCACTTTTCAAGGCAACGAGAGTGAGGTCATGAGGTCCGTCTCATGGACGCGGATATTTCATGCTCGGCCTCCCAGGTTTGTCATTGAACGAATGGTGCAATATTTTTTTCTGTTGCACAGGAAGAATAATGATGTCTTATATGTGTAGTATGGAACTTGATGTAGTGTGGTCATGAGAGTGCCAGAAGATGTGAAACTCTGCCATTGAAGGTGTTTACAGTCCGGTATTGATGGTTTTGCAGCAACTTTTCAGGACAACGAGAGTGAGGTCACAAGGTACGGCTCATGGACACGGCTATTTTATGCTCAGCCTCCCAAGTCTGTTATTGAACGAATGGTGCAGGAAGAATAATGATGTCTTATATGTGCAGTATGGAACTTGATGTAGCACGGGTCATGGGAGCACCAGAAGATGTGAAAGTCTGTCATGGAAGGTGGGCGGCGAGATAAAATAAACAAAGGAATAGAGAAAAAAGCAGGGAGAAAAAAAGATGAGAAGAGAAAGAGGGAAGGAAAAAATGAGAAGAGGAGAAAGGGAGAAAAGAATTAGAGGAAAATACAAAAAGGAGGAGTGAAGAAGAAAAAAATGAGAGGGAAAACACGGGGTAAGAAAAGAAAAATTAGGGAAAACAATGAAAAGTAGAGCGGTTGAAGAAAACTATGAAAAAATTTAGAAAAGAGAAAAAAAAGAGGGAGAAGAGGAGGGAGAAAGTATATGGAGCGTGAGGAGTGGAGAAGATGGAGAGGGAGATTATGAGAAATATAGAAATGGTGCTAGAAGAAGTTGAAGCCTTCGGGAAGGAAGGTTAAGGCTGAGGACAAGAAGTGGGACATAGACGATACGGTCCGCAAAGGAACATATGCGACAATGGATAGAGGGAGGTGAAGTTGTAAGATACACGCTGAATATTTGCATTCTTCACTTCATTGTATGGATTGTGACATGACTTGCGAAATGTACAGATGATGTTTGTTTCATTTTGTATTAGAAGGATTGTTGAAGCCCCAGCCTAATTCTGGTCGTGACGAGATAAATGATGAGGTCTGCAAGTCTAGGTAGAAATAGGTAAGAAAAGAAGATTTTTTTATTAAAAAAAGGTAAGAAAAGGGGTTTTTTTGGTAGGTGAAAGTATTTTTTTTGCATGGTATAAGGGTAAGCTTACGTTGGTGTCGTAGGTGGCTGGATGGGGCTGTGCGATGAGGACCGAGAAGTTCAGGTTGATGGTAATTGAATGAGCGTGGAAAATACTTTTTTAAAAATAGAGAAAGGGACGGTCACTCGAAGAATTCGGTGACCGTTCCACGGGACAAGATAACTAATACATCAGGCTCTCTAGCCCCTTGTTTAGAGGACCAGAATGCCACAAAACCCTTCACAACATAGACGGCCCGGTCAATGGACACCTGCCTCCCATTGAACACCTTGTCATTTCAGTGCAACCATATGGCCCTGAGCACCGTGAGTATGCAAACCCCATCCTCCCTCCTTCTCCAGCTGCTCTTGCGGATTGACTCCTAAAAGAATGACTTTGAAGTTGTGTCAACTCTTGAAGTAGTTTGTCGATCCAATAATGATCAGGCAAAGGGGCATCTAAAGAAAAGGTGTGCACAATCTTCCTTAACGCTCAAAGATAAAACGCACTTAGTTGAGGACTCCACGTACAATCATCTATGGAATACTTGTGTCATAAGTCTTTTCCTGAGAAGAAGCCAACCGAATAACCGCATCTTGAGTGGAACTTTTTGTCTTCATAGAAACCTACAAGCTCTATTGATCGAATGGTTCTCCTCATATTGCCCCTCACATAGTCTCTTATATGCCCCATGTACTGAGAATGGGGCACCAATCCATTCCCAACTATCGCACACCTCTCTTTGTGGTCTCTTATGCGCTATGGATTTCTAAATTATCATGAACTACTAGATCCTCTGATCTGATAAGGCGCCGGCTAACGTTAGATTCCATGTGCCACCCTAGCACTCCTCCACCATGGCCCTAGGGTTCGTAGACAATGCAAATAATCTAGGAAATGCCTCGTGTCGACCAGTCTTTAGTCCAGTATTGAAACACCAAACCTTCTCCTAGTATTGAAACGCTACGAAGAAAGCCCACATCTGCCAAAAACTATGTCACAGTCCTTTCCAAAAAGACGAAGCCCCTTGAAATGGGGCGGTGTACCTCTCCTAGTTCAAAACATTGTCCTAGCTCTCCTTTATAACTTGAATGACTAGGTCTTCCCGATAGTTCATACCCTTGGCGACCCATTTTTCTAGTAGTATCATGTTCATTTTATGTGAGTCAAGGATCCCTAAGTCCTCGGTTTAAATAGGTCGACAAACGTGGGTCAGGTCTAGATCCCTTCCACAAAAAACGTCTCATCAAACCTTCTAGGCTCTTTCCTACTCCAATAGGCAACTTGTACACGGATAGCTGAAAGATGGGGATTGCTGCAAGAAACTTGTACACGGATAGCTGCAGATGGGGGTCCCAATCTATTCTTGTCATCTTTGCCCTTCTTCAAAGGTAGACCCAAATATCTCATAAGAAAGCTCCCTATCAGTGTTTCCAAGGTCTTCGAGCATTGAATCCCTCTTCACGGGTTAGATCGAAACTCACCAAGGACGACTTGGTATGATTTATTTGTAAGCCTAAAAAATCCGCAAAAAGGTCTAGAAGAGTAGATAGGTTCCTTGCTTCCTTCATCGAGCCTTTTATAAAAAAAATGGTGTCATCTGTAGCAGTGGGATACCCTCTGGAAACCTTTGTGTTTGGAAATCTTAGAGCATGCCTTGCGAGCATGCTAGAGTCGTGCACGTGGTGAGAGTATCTACTACTAGAACAAAAAGTAATGGTACTAACATGCATCCTTGTCTCAGCGTGAAAAATAGTTTTAAGGAGATCTTTAGTGGCATCATCATTCAGGGAGTGGTCGGCATCATCTAATGTAAGGAAAACAGTTTTTTTTATATTTAAGGATCATGGTTAGGGTCCCCTATTGATGGGTTTGAAGGAACATTTCAGGATAACAAGATTGAGCTTGCACGGTCAGCCTCATTGACACGGCCCCTATTCATGCTCGGCCTCTCAGGTCTGTTATTGAACAAAAGTTGCAGTATTTTTGGCTATTGCTCAGGTCAAATACTGATGTTTTATATGTGATGTATTGAACTTGAGAGTGCCGGAAGATCTGAAACTTTGCCATGGATGGGGAGTGGGAGATAAAAAGATAGAGTAGAGAAAAAGAAGTGGAAATAAAAGGATGGGAAGGAAAAGATATTGGGAAAAATAATAGGTGAGAAAAGGAGAAAAGAATCAGAGGAAATGAAAAAGGAGAATTGAAGAGGAGAAAAATGAGAGAGAGATGACGGGAAAAAAATAAAAAATGAGGGAAAAGAATAAAATGTCGAGAGGCTGAGGAAAATTATAAAAAAAATTTAAAAAAGAGGAAAACAATAGGGGAGAAGAGGAGGGAGAAAGTATATGGAGCGGGAGAAGTGGAGAAGATAGAAAGTAAGACTGGGAAATATATAAATGGTGCAAAAAAAGTTGGTGTCATTTGGAGCCTTTGGGAAGGAATGTTTATACTGGAAAAAAAAGGTGGATTGTAGAAGAAAAAATGAGAGAGAGAAGACGAAAACAAGGAAAAATGAGGGAAACTAGAGAGGATGAAGAAAAATGGGGGAAAAAATTAAAGGGGGAAAAACAGGGAGAAGGGGAAGGAGAGAAAATATATGGAGAGGGAGGAGTGGAGAAGATGAAAAGAGAAACTATGGGGAATATAGAAATAGGGCTAGAAGAAGTTGATGTCAACTAGAGGCGTGGAATATACAATCCCAAAAGAAACACATGAGACAGCAGGTAGAAGCATCACAACTTGTAAGGCGAATATTGGATATTTGCATTCTTGATATTTTGTATTTATACTTGCAAAATGCACGCATGATATTTGCTTTATTCTTTATGAGCAGGATAACTGAATCTCCGGCCAACTGCTCATTGCAACGACATAGAGATGTAGTCTGCAAGCCTCTTTTCTTAAATAGGTAAGAAAAGAGGTCTTTTTGGCAGGTGGAAATATATGGGTATGCTTTGTTTGCTGTCCTAGGTGCGGCTGTGGGATGATGACCCAGATGTTCAACTTGATAGTGATTGACTGACCGTGGAAAAACATTTGAAGGATCATGTTGAGTATGCGGGGCCTCCGGATTTTGGCAGGGACAATTCGGTTTTTCATTACTGGCACAACAACTGGTCATCCCGCGGCATTCTTCGGCTCAAATTCCCCTGCCTCTATGCTCTATCCCATACCCGTCATTCCACTATTCAGGACTGCTGGGATGGCATATAGAACCCAACCTTTGTCCATGTCCATGTAACAGGAGTTGTTACATTTGTGTCCTAAAGCCGCGATAGCAGATGGATGGGAGTGGGTGGATGCACTATTTCAGGTCCAGGCGGCTTACCAAAAGCTACTTAAGACAGGCACAGAAGAAGACCCTGTAATTTCTAAGGCTTGTCAACGCATTTGAAAGGTCAAGGTATCTCGGTAACCCGCGCATACCGAAGGAAGTGGCAGCCTGATGCACCAATAGAATGCATCAGTTGCGATGGGATCACTGGTGATGTGCCCCATCTCTTCTTCAATTGTGCTTTTGCAAGAAGGGTGTGGGCGCATCAGCAGATCCCAGGGTTGGACGTCTCTACAGCTGAGAGTTTTTGGAGCTCCGCAAGGAGATACAGAGGTCGGGGAGCATTAGTCTTGGTACAAGCCTGGGCAGTGCTCTGGGTGATGTGGCTACACCGAAAAGAGTGCATTTTTAAGGGGAGAGAGGCATCCTTAGATGGAGTCCTACATGAGGTTGAGGGTCTCTAAGCCATTTGGGCCAGAGGGAGGTGATAGGCACCGTTCATTTAATCCTTACCATCCATATATACATGACAGCAGGTTGATCACCGGTCTCGAGTGATCTGCATTTTTTTTTAAAAATGTTTAGGGTCTGCTACTGATGGTTTTGAAGGATTATTTCAGGTAACGAGCTTGAGGTTGGGAGGTAAGCCTCATCTATATGGATATTTTATGCTTGGCCTGCCAGTTCAGTTACAGAAGAAATGTTACAGGATTTTCGGGTGGTGTACATGGGGAATAATGATGTTTTATAAATGCAGTGTTGAACTTGATGTAGCGCTGGTCATGGCAGTGCCAGAAGACCTGAAACTTTGCTGTCAAAGAGGGGAGGTGAGATAAAAAGACAGAGCAGAGAAAAAACAAGGGGAGGGGGAAGGATGGGAAGAGAAAGAAAGACAGAAACCTGAGAAGGGGAGAAGAAGAGAAAAGAATAGGAGGTAATTAAAAAAATAAGGATTGAAGAAAAAAAATGAGAGAGAGAAGACAGAAAAGAAATAAAAATGAGGGACATGAGTGAAAACAAGAGAGGATGAAGAAAAATGGGAAAAAAGTTCAACAAGGTGGAAGAAAAAGAGAAAGAAGAGGGAGAAAATATATCGAGGGAAATATAGAAATAGGGGTAATAGAAGTTGGTGTCAACTGGAACCTTTGGGAAGGAATGTTTAGACTGGAAAAAAAGAGAGAAACACATCCATCCTGAAAGAAGGCTGTCGGCATAATATAATGAAAAGAAAGTTTTTTTAAAATGTTTGAGAATCATCTTTATTATTCCTTGCTGATGGGTTTGTTGGAACATTTTAGGATGTGAGGCCTCATTGATATGCATATCTTCATACTCGGCCTCCCAGGCTGATTATTAAACAAATGTTGCAGGATTTCAGGCTGTAGCACAGGATTATTAAACAAACAAATATTATGTGTATGCAGTGTTGAACTCGATGTAGCATTGGTCATGGGAGTGGCAGAAGATTTGAAACTCTGCCGTGCAAGATGCGAGGTGAGATGAAAAATACAGTTAAGGGAAGAAGGAGAAGTGAAGGGAGGGATAAAGAGAAGGGAAGAGAAAGAAAGAGAGAGAGAGAGAAAGAGGACGAGGAAAAATGGCACGAACATTGGGATAGGAGAAAGGATAGAGACATTGAGAGAAGATACAAGGGGAGGATTCAGGGAAATTTGATTTCATATGGAAGCTGGGGAAGGACCTTAGGATGTCCCAAAGAAAAAAAAATGTGATCAGAAAAGAAGGCTGATGACATTTGCGTAGAAGTAATTTGGGCTGACAACAGAAGAATCAGATCATATTTTTGGTAAAGATTAATCTGCAGGAGCTCATAATCTTATTGTTCATTCATACAGGTGTGTTGCTTGCTAAAGTTACATTATGTCTAATGTCAACTAACAACTTTAGTCGGTATGTTACATTTAATTGCTTCATGATGATATTCGATGAGAGAGGTAAGATGATCTTGATGTAGTCATTGATGACTGGATTGTAGTTGCTGTCAATAAATATGGCAAAAACCGTGCTAAGTGATAAATTGGCTATCTCTGTGATCCCGGGATTTCACTTCCTGAACTGCCCAGAATTTTGGAGTTAGCAGATCTCTTGAGCATCTCCTAGACCCTTACAGAATTTTCTCGTTCATACAGGTGCTGTCCATGAACTCCCTCCTCATGGACAGCACCTAGCAAGAAAAAAAAGGTTCCTATCAGTATCTCGAAATTTATTCTACGAGATTGGGGAAGAAATATCTGAATTCTTATATTTAATAATATTGATCAATCCCACAAGACACTAGTCAGAGATAAATGGAAGTACCCAGTTTTCTAGTGTGCAGGCGAAGCTCTCTAGCATGAATTCTCTAGTCTTCTTGGATTTTGGATGGGAGCAGTACCAAGTCCGGCCCAAGTCGTATTTTCTGTTTGTTGGAGAGATCTGGCTCAAACTCTGCGGCTAAATTTTGAGAGACTGATGATGATTGGAAATATTCGGGCAAGATGTTCCTAAGCGGTATCTCATGCCGTGGAGTGATGTCCTGTTGATTCAGTCTGCATTCACAATGGGATGGGCTCAAATTAGATGCAGGTGTGTTGAAAATGATCAAAAAGTTGATGCGATGAGTGCACTAGATAACCCGGCGAATCCGCAGGTATGATTTTACTCTCCATTTTAGGATAGGATTTTGTGTTGCCGAAGGTTTGGGAAAGATGAGTCGAAAAGTCTGCAATCCCTGTGAAAAATTCAGGCGCAGTTGTGTTCATCTGAATGGTAACGATTTTATATCCTACTTGAGGCCAAAACTCGGGGTTTAGGGTTCTTGGAAGCCGAGTCACAGAATTGAAATAAACAGATTTTACTCCTCATTTGAAGTCAATATTTAGGATCTAGGGACCAGGGTTTTGGGTTACCAGAAAAAAAGGGTTTAAATAATTCAGAAATAAAGCTTCACAATAAAAGAACAACGAAATCCTACGGTGAAAAATCAGAAAAACTTTCCTTCCGTATTTCAAAAAATATCAGAAAAAACTGTGAAATCATTATTTGATGTACTGCAGTACTGTTCTTTAAAATAATAAAGAAACCGTGTTTTCCAGCTTACTTGCTAGGGTTAGAATTCTTTGCTATCTGCTAATGTTTTCTGCCACTTCCACCATCAATTACATTGAATTTTTTCATCTTCCTTACTGGCCTCGTTAAACGGACACATTTTTCATGATCTCTATCATGATATCAAATTTTTTTAGTGGTTTCATGAACAGGCAGATGATAGTCGTGTGTGAAGTTGTGTTAATTACGCGTATCCTTCGCATAGGGAGAACATAGCACTTTTGCCTGGTGTAACTCATTTTAACATTTTTTTCTAAAAAATAATCTAAAATTTGAATCCTTTTAAGATTAAAAGGATTTAAGAAATAAAGATATGGTATCAAGATTTTTTCCCCATGTCAAATTTGCCTACGGTATGAATATGATTTTTATCAAA
>JAHCZF010000093.1:0-23753 GCA_024174645.1 Lemna minuta
CAATACATGTTTTTTTCTCGTCGGTAATTTGAAAGTTTCTAAATTGAGGACTATGCTTTCAAGGCATAGAATCATCTCCTTTCCTGCGTTTACGGGCCGTAGTGATTTGAAAATCTTGTTTTGAAAAGGTTGCGGTGATTGGTCAGAGGAGTTGCCATTGAGAACGGCCAATTGCAGAGTTCAATGGGTTCGGTTATTGAATCGTCGCAGGAGTGTATGTTTGGGCTTCTCTATAGGTAGTAACCATCACAAGTTGGGTCTATAAATGTAGCTTGTTTCAAGGAAAACATACCTCTCGAGCTTCGCTTCTTCCAAAACTTCTCGCATGGTTCTCCCTTCCTGTTGTTGTGTGAGTGAAGGCAAGAGAGAGACACTGTGATCCTTCGTTTGCTACCACGACCTGCTTGTTCGCCGGAAGCCAACATAAGATGGACGAGTTCCGGGGTCCAAGATCTTCCTCGTGTAGGGATGGAATGACTCACGAAGTGAAGAGCGCAACGGGTAAGTTTCTGTCTCTCTGCTACCATCACCTGCTTATCCAACGGAAGCTAGCATCCCAATTTTGCGACAGCCGGGCTTGAAAATAAGATGGGTGAGTTCCGGGTTCCAAGTTTTTCTTCGCAAAGGAATGGAATGACTCATGAAGAAGTAGAGAGCGCCACTGGTAAGTTTTTTTCTCTCTGCTACCCTCACTTGCGTGTCCGCCTGAAGCCAACATTCCTCACTAAGGTTGAAAATGGGATGAATGAGTTCCGGGGTCCAAGATCTTCCTCATCAAAGGGTGGAATGACTCACCAAGCAGTGAGGAGCGGCATGGGTAAGTTTTTCGTCTCTCTGCTACCATGACCTGCTTGTCTGCCGGAAGCTAACATCTCCGATTTTGTGATAGCTGATATTGAAAATAAGCTGAATGAGTTGCGGGCTCGTGAAAAAGAAGAGAGAGGCCTGAGTAAGTTTTCCCTCACTCTGCAACCATCCCCGCTTGTCCATCGGAAGCTAACCTGCCATTTTGTGATAGCCGAGTTCGCAAAGATGGTAAGAGAACGTAGGGCATGTAAACCAGAAGACCCTCCACTGTTGACCGATCTGCGTCGGCGCAAAGGGTAGTGAAAGAGGCATCAGATTACTTGTAATGATCTTTGCCGAAGTTTGATTTTACAAATAGACTCTCAAAAGAACTAAGTAATTCACGTTTGGTTGCATCTATCACCTCTACCCAATCCTTCTCTTTCGCCCCTGCTTACTCTCCGTCATGCAACCCAGGAGATTCCCAGCCATATCTGATCCTTGATCCTCTCCGTTCTGTCCTTGTTTTGCCGCATGGATATATAAGTTTTTACCGGCATTTTCTGTCGCGCCGCATCTACCATAGTCAAGTCTTATTGATGGAGACCACCCGCTCACAAGGAATGTCACGACCAACGGTCCTGAACCGGGAACGTCACGACCAAGGTTCCCTTTGATGAGAAGGGCAACTCCTACTTCTATAGAAAGTTTTCGAGTTCAACCTGTGAGCAACTAGAAGAGTTCTTCTGCGATTCACGAGGGCTAGCCGTGAGGGCGCGACGCGAAGTCATTTTTGTCACTATAGCCACTTCCTCCACACCCCCCTTCCCCCTAGTTCGCTCTCTATCCGCCCTTGCACTTTCACTACTCGTGCCGCCATCTCCAAGCCCGCTAGACCCCTCCTATCTCCACTCTATCCCCTCCCCCCTTCCGCCAACTCATCACACCACGTATTAGCTTACCTCCCGCATCACTTATTGCCTCTAGTTGCACAAGGACAACACTTGATGAGAGCTTTATGCCTCCTATAAGCTTTTTGCCAAGCTTTGTTTCAATAGTACTGATCTCCATAAGGGGGTTAAGGGAACCACAACCAGCCAGGCGACATCTAAGGTCATCCCAGCACGGTAGATGCATTGAAGAGGAGAGCGAATGATAATACAGAGGCATTTCACCAAAGCAGCTCCGATCTTCAGCCTGACGACGTGATCTGCTCTAAGCAGTGATTGGCCATCCGATATCAGGGTACATTGAGGATGGTAGTGGATGTCGGATGCAGGTGGGATGATGGATATCAGATGGGATGACGCATCGCGGATCTGGTGGGGTGAGAATAGATATTGTTACATGACGGATATCAGATGTCAAATAACGTGGATATCGCCAGATGTCGGATCCAATATTGGAGAAAAATAAAAAATCAAAAAATTTTCAAAAATATTTAAGAAAGCGGGCGATATTGGTTTCGTGTTCCTCGTTCATGTTGTTCGTTGGTGTTCATTCGTCATTCATGTAAACAATTTTAAAATGAAAAAATGGTTAAATTCTAAGTATTTAGGACATAAAATGTATAATTAATATAGATTCCAAAAAAATATGGCACATATATGTTCAATAATTGAATCTTGAATTGATATATTACAAAGATTAATATATACAAAATTATCCATATCCTCCTGCCTCCATCCGTGGAGGGAAAGATTGTAGAAGGGGGAAGAATGATGGTGGCGATCGATGAGAGCGAGTGCAAGATCTACGTGACGAGCATGGGCTCTGGGGAATCTCCGCGAGGCTGCCGAAGATTCTAGTTGCTCGCCTCTCGTCATTCTCACCGACAACCCATCGCAAATCCCGGGTAAATCCCCGCTGCCACTTATGGCTCTGCTCGTACGTTCACTTCCATGACTGCCCGTCGATTTCCTCTCTCTTCATCTTCTTCATCATTTCCATCATCATCATCATCATGTTACATGTCATTTACTATCTCTAAATCATCGTCGAAGCTAGTGCGGTCGCCGCAAGAGCATGGGAAGAGGATTTCATTGGCACTGCTGGACCACACTCAGGAGATTTGGGCCAAGTACGGGCTACAGAAGACAATTGCACCATGCATCGCACATCGTCATCATCATAATTCTCTTGGCCGGTGGCGAATAAGTCGACGATGATGGAGGTTGGAGATCCCAAAGAGTACATCTTCGATAAGCGCCCTGTCCTCATCGTCAGAAAGTGAGGTAGAGGTATCATCCTTTTTCTTTATACATTTCTTGCCTTCTCCCGAGACGGTAAAAGTCTTGATGCTTCCAAGTGTGGAAACTGATAACATGCATTTATAACTTGAATTCTTATACTAATTAACTCATATTCATGCTTATTTTATGTGAATATGATGCATGTTATCATACTTTTTAGGAATTTTCTCCATTGGCATGTCATTTCACTAAAGTTGATATTTATGCATAAATTAGAGATAATTTCATGCTTAATAGATGACTAATCTTTTATTTACATTAATAGAAGTTAATCTCTATTATTAAATGATTTTTGACTTTAGGAAATGTTTGGAAAGATAATTTCAAGATGAATTTATGATTTAAAGTGTTTGATGAGAAATGATTTAAGTAAATTTTAATTCATCTTGATTTCTTCTTTCTAAATATATTTTAAATGGCATAGTATTAAAAAGGAAGAAATTTGTGATCCAATGGAGAAAATTTGAGATTAAAAGGAGTTGTATTTTGAGAAATATGAATTTCTGAAGTTATGCATCTTTTTCTGATTTTTATTTGAGTTTTAAATCAAATTTTTACTTAAAAATAAACGCAAAAAGGGGAGTATTTACCTGTAGGTGATGACGTGGCAAGCGGGCCTAGGCGACGGCTGACGTGGCACGCGGGACCACCTCGGAGTGCGACGCGGCACTGAGGCAACGTGGCAAAGCTCGGGTGGCCCGCACAGGACGCCAGGGGGTGCTTACTGGCGCGGCCACGTGGCAGGAGGCCACGCGTTCACGCGGTCCACGTGGGCGCCCGTGTGGGGCGCCACGTGGCACGCTAGTTAGTGGAGGGCCCACGGGAATAGTGGGCCCTGGTTAGTATTTAGGGGCGGTAACGCATAAGCGTATAACCGTCCCCTAATTTATAGGAGCGTTTTCTTTATTTTTCTTCCGTGTGGGACTATGTCCCACACAATACTTACCGATTGCAGGTGACGTGGCGGCTTATCGGGCGTTGGATTTAGGCAGAACGGCGGAGATCGTAGTCCACTTTATCATTAAATCAAGACACACCTCAGTCAAAGAGGAATGTCGGCCCAATGATTGGGCACGCGTTTTGTTGTGCCTAACACGTCTAAAGCCGAGACGCGTCAGTCAAGAGGGGCGGCGACCACTGAAAAAAAAGAAGGGATTTTATCCTGCCTAATAAGACAAAATGCATTTAATTCTAGGAGCGTGGGTCGAGACGACGTGGACCAATGGATTAAAAGACGGCCTTATTTCCCGCCTAATAAGACAAAAGCATTTAATGCTCTCTTTTTCAGGACCGTCGGTCGAGACGACGTGGACCAATGGATAAAAAGATGGTATTATTCGCCGCCTAATAGGACAAATGCATTTAATGCTCTCTTTTTCAGGAATAACGGTCGAGGCGACGTGGACCAATGAGAAAAAAAGAACGCTTTTTCCCCGCCTAATAGGACAAAACTGACGGTCGCTGCTTCTGACGCATTAATTGCGCCGCAATTAATGACTGCTGCATTAAATGCACGAAACCGCGTGCATTAAATGCAACGCGGTTTCAATTCTGCCGTTCCACGTGGCCGCTCCAGATTCGCTGAAAGCGAATTTAAATTTGATTAATTTATTGTTTTAGACAGGTGGCGGCGCGTCTCATTAGCACGGTTGGATCGCCATCGGACGGACGAGGAAAGTGGATCGCGATCGCGCGATCGTGACCATCCGCCTCACCTGAAGAGCGCATCGGACGGTTTAGAAGTTTTGTGGAAGAACTCCAAGGAACTTTCGAGCCGCGATCGTGGAATTTTCGGCATGGATTGAAGGCGATGATCTCGGCGCATGATTCTAAACGAAGGAGGCACGAGAAGAGGCCACGATCGAGACTCGATTGCCTCACGATCGTGGTCCGATCGCTGCTTGATCGTGACCACGATCAAGCGCGATCGTGGCATCTATTGGAGCGAAAATTAAGCGAAATTCATGGCGAATCCTAGAGCTACGACGTCGCTCCAAGGAACCGCTCCCACGACCCTTGCAAACGGCCTCCACGACTGCTCCAATGGCCACGATTGTCGGGCCTAATTCTCCCTTTAAAAAGCCATGTACTCCCTTCTTTGTTCTTCAACTTTTGATCGACTCGTGAAGAAATTAAGCGAGTTTCGAGGTAGGTCTTAAGTTCTCGTGATCCTCTGCTTCCAAGAGTGTAGAGACGCAGCCATTGAAGCATGATAATCACGATTTCATCTCTTGATTTCATCGAATTTTCCCCTTGAATTCCGAAACGTCCACGAGGAAGAATCCGAGCAAATTCGCTTCAATCCATGAGAATTGAGGCCCCATTCTTGCGGCAATCGGGTTAGTAGTGAGGTTCGATCGATTATCAAGAAGTAATTTGTATTTTTATTAGGTTTAGATCTTTAATTTTGCAAATTAGTTCATAGTGTTCTTCATTTTCCCCAATTTTAGGTCTGAAAAGTTTCTGATTTTGAAAATAGGATACCTCTTTTATCATAATTCCAAATCACTTGATTTTGGTTTCATTGGATTTCTCTTTTCATCAGCTTTCCGTGGATAGCAAATTCATCAAATTCTGACTTCATTTGACCCTCCAATTTAACATTTGACCGAGGACTGTTCATCTTTCATCAGAAGTCAAACGTTGACTTTCGGGGTCAATTACTTTTTATTTACAAATCAGAATTTGATAATTTTGATCTTATTGGATTCCTCTGGTTCTTATATTTCTATTGACATAGAAATTGCAAGATTTGGTTTTCATTTGGGCGTTCAATTTGAAGATTTCCTCTGAGGTGTTAATTTCGGGGACTTTCTGATCATTGATTTTCAATAATTCATAATAAATCCATTTCTTATCCAAAATTATGAATTATATATCAATAAATTCCATTTTCTCTCTAGTTTCCAAATATCTAATTTTCGTAATCTTCTGACTCTGTTTGATTCTCTGATTTTGCAGAAATTCTACTATTGGTCAAAGTCAACGCTTTGACTTTGACCTTTGACTTTTCTCTGTCAAATCTGAGATTTCAATTCTTAAAACTTCTTATTTACCTTATTTATATCATTTCCATATCTTACATCTTATTTTCTCTTATTTAAAACCCCTTTTAAACCTAAGTTTGACCAAGTCAACTCTGCGATTAAAGTCAACCCTGCTCTCTATGGATCGACCCGATACTTACCCAATGCTTGATTATTATATCTTGTCTTTGTGAGTTGATTTTTATAAATTTTTTTTGACCATCGCCTTTTGTGTTTTAACGACGCACGAAAACGACACGTCAGAAACCCAAATAGAAAATAGAGTTCAAGAAAGTAAAGGAGAATCAATAAGAATATGCATTTTCTACATACAATAACAAATCTCTTGCTTTGAATGTTAACCAACCTCTTTGCTTGGACTTGTAAGGCCTTGTTCTTAGTCAACTTGCTCTTTCACCCGATTCGTATTTATTTTACATTCTTTGAATTATCATGGAATGAACTTGAAATACATGGCGATGCCGTTGCTTGAATGATGCCAAGTGTGGTCAAAGAAGTGTAATCTCAGCCTTTGATATGACAACATAAGTTCATCTTTGCATTGCCTCCAGGTTAGTCAGAATCTTCCTCCTTGTAGTTGGGGTTAGTATATTTTTATTGAGTTTCTAATGATATCCCGTGATCCTCTCTTCTACGATTGTGATCATCTTTTTCTTCAATATCTTCTTCATTCCATAGCCGATCGATGATGGGTGTGATGCAAAATGATTTCTCTATTTCTCTCCTTTCGTAATATTCCATTATCGCTATTTCTCTTATTTTCCTACTCATTTGAATAAATTCCATCAAGTTTTTGTCTATCCCCGTCACCAAGAAATCTGAGCTCCGTCTCCAGCTATTGATGAAGGTCGGGAAATTGAAAATTAGAAAAATCAATCTCTCTCTCTCTAAGCTGAAACGATAGGCGTCTCCAAGAGGTTCAAAGATTGGATAACTGTTTAAAGTTTTTTCATCTTGGCTTTTCATTTTGGTTTGCTAAAATCAAGTTCTACAGATTTGTGTTTCTTCTATATCAGATTTCTTTTTTCCCTACAGATTACAATCATCCTAGTGTCCGTACGTGCCATATTGGCTATGAAATTGCTGTTTTTTTAGAGTTTATATAGAAATATACATATAATCCAGTAATGATTTTGTTTTTTTAGTGTTTAGATATATGCATACATATAATCCACTTGTAATTTTGTTTCTTATTTCTATTTTAATCTATTTTGAGGTTGTTGGTTTTGTGTTTCATACCTCACTTGAGATATTGTTTTCTATTTGTATTTTGATCTGTTTTAAGGTTTTGTCTTGTATTCTATATCTCAGTTGTGACATTGTATACATATTTTTGATTTAATCAGCTCTCTTGACAGATTCCTCTTTGCGTTTAAGTCAACTGTTGAATTATAGCTAAGTCGATTCTTAGGTATTGGAAGTCAATATCAGTTGTGCGTTAGAAGAATTCTAGGTTGTGGTTAAAGAGGATATCATCGGACTAATTTGGAGATTAGAAAATATTTCTAATTTCTAATTAAATGTTTCTTTAAAGCACAACTTTGAACTCATTGTTTTTAAAGATAAATGACTCTTTTGACATTATAGCTTGAAGGGAGTTACATGTCGATCTTAAGGCAATACTTTCATCTCATTAGGCATATCGATCATTTATCTCATTTTCCATAATCATTCATCGCACCAGTCACATTCAAGATAAATCTAGGCCTATTTAGTTTTCTTTGCACTTGGCACATGAAGACATTTTAGGGAGATTACTGTAGAAAGTCAAAGCCATTAGCTCAATGCATGACATTAACGTATGAAATTATAGGCTATCAATAACTCCAGAAAGTCAAAGTCAAGTACAAAAGTCAAAGCCAATTATGATGGTCAAAATCAACCACAAAAGTCAAAGCCAACTCTTTAGGGAGTTTCCTTTCTTGGGGGCGGGGGCTAGATCAACGAATAAATCATAATGCATACATTTTTAGATAAAAGTGAGAGGCACAAGGAGAGAGGGAGAAAATTTAACAAGGGGAGGGAGTAAATATTTGCATTTGCCACATCGATGAACTCGTTGCATATAACGTTTTCATCGTTGTTGTGCATTGATTTCATGCAATAATATATTTTTAGTATAGTCTCAAAAAGGGTTGATTCCATAGGAGCCGAGGTAATAAGGTTAGGCATTTAAAAGAATGAAAAAGAAAAGGGAATATGCGCAAGTGAGAGTGGAGCATGTGGAGGTGAGTGTGAGCGATAATTTTGAGTTTCTTTTAGAGTCGAGATAGAATTTAGAATTTAAAGTAAAAATTTAGATGAGGCGAAATGAAATGGGAATAAAAAATGGCGAGGAGAGATAATATGATTGGAGAGAGAGATGGATAGATGGCAAGCAATGGCAAGAGGGAGAGATGCACTGTGCAGTGATGTCAAAGCTAATACATTAAAATAAAAAGAAAAAAAGAAAACACACATCTAATGTTTATGGAGATGTTCACAAGCCAAAACCCAATCCAAATTATCGCACAAACCTTGCTACCGTGTCCATCTTAGGCCAAGAGATGATTGATTCGTGCGAATCACAATCTTTGCTAGATTCTTTCTCCATGACAAGATTGAGCATAAAAAATGCTTCTCATTGGCCCTTGTGATGGATATAATGTGGCCTGTATGCCAATCACACTTCCATGTATCTTGTTTATGTTTATTGAAAAGAAATTTATTCATTGTCATTCTTGTGTGATGTTTGTAATGAAGTCCATGAGCATATACAATTTCTCAATGAATTATGGTGAGATCATAATACAATGATCACTAGTCTTTAAAATATGTTCTAAAAATTCTTATTCGTAGGATATTCGATAAGGACATCGAATTATCTAGAAACTATAACACTATTCGATCTAACTCATATGATGAGTATAGATAGTCTTGAAGCCATCGGTGTGCAGACACTAAGGATAGATACCAGATGCTATTTGGGGAGAGAGTTCACTGAATTGATCCTATGAATCCATGAATATCCAATGATTAACTAAATTATGATGAGATCATAATACAACGATCACTAGTCTTTAAAAATATGTTCTAAACATTGATTCATTACTCCCGCCGACCATTCTTCTCACCTTGCCATCGTCTTACCACATTTCATTTCTTTTTAAATTTCCTTTTCATTTGAATTCTAATTTCTCTCTTTATTTAAAAAGAAACCTAAAAATCATCACTCACATTCATCTCTACATGCCCCTTTTATACTTGCATTTATTTCCACACGATTGCTTCTTCCACGCTCTCTTACTTTTCATTTGAATGTTTAATCTCATAACCTCAGGTCCTTGTGGAATATCCATTTGGATTCGACCCTTGCTTACACTATATTGAGTAAGGAATTGTAAATTTTCTTTTATGAAAGTAGTAGACAACAAAGACAGAAACCACGTATAATTGAGATCATCACCCTCTAAGAAATTGGCTGACTAATGATAACTTGAAATTTATACGTAATTTACATGATTCTTAATACAAATTAAGGCATAAAACATTCCAATCTCATGCATTTTATAATATTACAAGTGCATTTTCTATCATTCTATGAAAATTAAGTTATAATCTCAAAATGCACTAATTTCAGGGATAATCATGGATAATTAAAATAAAATTTTAAGATTAGATTATTTCCATCTAGATTTGAGATTGTAATTAGGTTTTCAATGTTAAATAATAAGAGAAAATAATTTTTATACACTAATTTATTTTTCTAAGCTTTATTTTCCAAAGACAATGAGTGTATTTTTGAAATAAAAATATTTTCTCCTTGTTATTTAAATAACTTGACTTTTTAAAATGATAGATAATTTAATTTCTGATGCAAAAAATCAAATTTAGATTAATTTGTTGTTATATATTGAAACTTATGAATTTTCTAATTTTAAGGATTTTTCTAGAACTTTTCTGATTTTTAATGAATTTAATTTGACTTACTTTTGAATTAAAATGATTAAAAAATATATATTTTTATCGCGTGCTGATGTGGCAAATGATGTGGCATATTTTTATCGTCGACGAATCATCAATCACCTTCTTCATGCAACCTTTTTTCCTCATTGGTATGTCATTTCACTATTGATATTTATGCATAAATTAGGGATAATTTCATGCTTAATAGATTAATCTTTTGTTATGTTTAAATTAATAGAAGTTAATCTCTTTTATCAAATGAATTTGACTTTAGTGCATGTTTTGCAGGATAATTTCAAGATGAATTTATGATTTAGAATATTTATGCCAGGCGGCAAGCTGACGTGGCGCGCGGGACCACCGCGTGGATGCGACGTGGCACTGAGGCCACGTGGCAGAGCCACGGCTGGCCCACGCGAGGCGCAGGTGGCGCTGACGCGTGACAGGAGGCCACGCGGACGCCCGTGAGGGGCGCCATGTGGCATGTGGGTTGGCATATGGAGGGCCCACGGGTATAGTGGGGCCCTGGTTAGGAATTGGGGGCGGTAACACAAATGCGTTACCGCACCCCAATATTTAAACTCACATATCGGTATATTTTCTTCCGTGTGGGACTATGTCCCAGACGTTTCTTACCTGTGCAGGACGCATGGCGACCCAGCGGACGTCGGATGCGATCAGGACAGCAAAGATCGCGTGGACCCGAGTCCACGTGATCATCAAATAACCACGTGCGCAAAAGAGGGGATAAGTGGTGACGATCAAAGGGCTTACCTGATGCCACGTGGCGACACGGGGATCGCTTATCTTCATCAGCGTGAAGGCCGCACGATCTCCATAAGGCGGACACAATAAGTTGCGATTTTCTTCTCACCGTGGATGGCTCGGGATCGCGCGATCTTCATCAGTGGGCCCTGATGATCCGCGATCGTCTTCTCACGTTGGCGATACGTGGAACGCGCTGGATGCTCCGATCTTCATCGAACGGGCAGCGGAAGAGCATCGAGGTGATCGCTGGGTGATCGCGATCAGAAGGCCAGGATGCGCCTGATCTTTCTCTCACCTTATCGACGCATCTAGACGGTTGGATCTGCATCGCACGGATGATAATCTTGCATCAGCAGGCTTGATCAGCGATGATCGGGACCATCACTTACCTGATCACGATCGGACGGCGGGGAGGCTTCGTGGAAGAATTCCACGATCGCGGTGCCATCGAACCTCGATCGCGGTGCGATCGAACCGTGATCGTGGCACCTTTGGAGAGAGATCGTGGCCACGATCGCTGCGGATTGAAGGGCTACGCTTGATGACGATCGTGGCCATCAACAGGCGACCACGATCGGATCAAATGCGCGTAAAAATCGGGCCAAAATCTTCTTTAAAACCGGTGTATTCTCCCTTCTTTTCTAATAACTTTTGATCGATTCGTGAAGGAATTAAGCAAATTTCGAGGAAGCTCTTAAATTCTTCGTGATCCCCCCAAGTTTAGACTCGATTTTGAAGCAATTGGAGCGGGATTGATCGCGAATTCCTCCTTGATTTCATCGAATTTTCCCCTTGAATTCCGAACGTCCACGAGGAAGAATCCGAGCAAATTTGCTTCAATCCACAAAAATTGAAGCCCCATTCTTGTGGCAATCGGGTTAGTAGTGAGATTCAATCGATTATCAAGAGGTAATTTAAGTTTTTATTAGATTTTGAAGTTTAATTTTGCAAATTAGTTCTTAGTGTTCTTCTTTTTCCCCAAATTTTAGTCAGAAAAATTGCTGATTTTGAAAATAGGATATCTCTCTGATTCCAAATGACTTAATTTTGGTTTCATTAGATTCCTCTTTTCATCAGCTTTCTGTGGATAGAAAATTCATCAAATTCCGAGTTCATTTGACCCTCCAATTTAACGTTTGACCAATGATTGTTCATCTTTCATCACAAGCCAAATGTTGACTTTCGGGGTCAATTACTTTGAATTTACAAATCAGAATTTGATAATTTTGGTCTTGTTAGATTCCTCTGGTTCTTAGATTTCCATTGACCTATAAATTGCAAGATTTGGATTTCCTTTGACCATTCAATTTGAGGATTTCGTCTGAGGTGTTCATTTCAGGGATTTTCTCATATTTGATTTTCAATAATTCATAGTAAATCCAATTCTTATCCAAAAATCACGAATGATATATCATTAAATTCCATTTTCTCTCTAGTTTCCAAATATCTAATTTTCATAATCTTCTGACTCTCTTTGATTCTCTGATTTTACAGAACACTTACTGTTGGTCAAAGTCAATACTTTGACTTTGACTTTTGACTTTTCTCTGTCAAAACCGAGAATCAAATTCTTAAAAATTCTTATTTAGCTTATTTATATCATTTCCACTCATTAATTCTTATTTTTACTTATTTAAAACCCCTTTTAAACCTAAGTTTGACCAAGTCAACTCTGCGATTAAAGTCAACCCTGCTCTCTGTGGATCTTCCCGATACTTACACATTACTTGATTTTTACATCATATCTTCATGAGTTTGGTTTTATAAATTTTATTTGACCAACGTTTTTATGTTTTAACGACGCACGAAAACGATTCGTCAAAATGGCGCCGCTGCCGGGGAGAAATGCATTCTTGATTTGATTGCTTGATTTCTTGGTTATATTTAGGTTTCTGTCTTCTGTTGTTTACTAACTTGCTGAGAATTTATCAGACCTCATTAGTGATGAAAAAGGTATAGCGAGGTAAGATTACCTAAATTTGCCCATTATTTTATAGTTTTGGTGCAAATTTGGTAGTATATTTGGTGTTTTTCACTTCTTTGAGGCATCGATATTGATATATCTGAGATTTATCCTCTGATATCAGTGACTTATTATTATTATTATCTCTATTGGTGTGATTTTTGATCGTGTGTAGCTTGATTTATCTTTTAGGTGGATTAAGTGAAGTATTTTTCATTTAGACATCATCCTTTTTCGTCTCACCCTTTTCTGACATTCTTATATATATACTTATTGTTCTGTGATCTTTTTCGCTTTAGATATGAATAGGAATCATAGGAACCAAGGAGGACGACAGGGCCAACGATCTGCGAGGCATACAAGGAATAATCCCTTGTATGATGATTTATTTGCCTCATCTAGAGCTCCATCGGAGGCCTCTAGTGAGTCCCTTCCAGCCATCGCCACACCAGGGCGAGGAGAGCCGATAGACACCCCTCTTCCCATAACGAGATAGTGAGACGACGTCTTAGCGATTATGCAAGACCAGTCATCCAAAAGCAGAGTACGTGAGTCAACGCGCCTCTACAACGAGTTGCGAATTTTGAAAATTGACTCACATATTCTTGGCCTTTTGCCCACTTTTCATGGACTACCATCGGAGGACCCGTATCGACATGTGGACGAGTTCAGGTGTGCGAATTCAACCAATTCCACAATGTCCCCTCCGAGACGGCCAAGATGCGCTTCTTCCCTTTCACGCTTAAGGAAAGGGCGAAGGAGTGGTTCTTTACCTTGGGCCACGAGTTTGATTAATGGAGAGATATGGAAGACGCATTCTTGCGTAAGTACTACTCAGTAGGTAAGACTAGAGCCATGAGGCGCGCCATACGCGAGTTCTCACAAGGGCCGGGTGAGGTTTTCTACGCGGTTTGGGATAGACTTAGAGATCTCTTGAGACAGTATCCGCATCATGGTATACCTAAACATGAGATTACTCAAATTTTTTATGATGGTTTAGGTGTACCTGACAGGTACTTGCTCGATGCCGCCAGTGGAGGCACGTTCATGAGCAAGTACAAGGATGAAGCTCTCAAGTTGATCGAGTTGGTGGCGGAGAATAGACATCATCATGCGGCTAAATCCTTTGAAGGATTGAGCGCTCTTGCTAAGGGAGGGATGTCAGACGCGAAGGCGGCAGAGACAGGTATGCTTTTAGATAAGATTGAGAAATTGACGGAAGCCCAGAACTTGATCATGGATTCGCTTAAGGTCCGACCGGGTTCTGATGGCCTCGCGCCAGTTTCACATGTTAATATCTCGCCGTGTTTCGTATTGCTCTAGTTTTGAGCATGTAGAGCTGGATTGCCCCGTGATGGCAATCCAAGGACAGTTTCCATTTCGGCCAAACCCTACTACATATCTAGGTTTGAGCCAGGCGGGTAGGTCGACCTACCCGAATCAGGGTTATTCTAGTTTTCATAACCCTACTTATGCGCAGCAGCAGAGCGGGCAGCAAATGTCATATCATCAGCCCTACCGATCTGCGCCGCAGCATATGGGGAACCCGAGGCCGACACCTTTCGCCCCCGGTATTCCCCGAGCGGTCACACCGCCATCAGTTGTTCCACCTCCGGCACCTTCAATTGACCATGTCATGAGTGCATTAGCACAAATGATGAATGAGGTTCCACCTCCGGCACCTTCAGTAAACTGAATCAGGTTAGCAACCAACTCGATCAACTCAAAGGGGCTAAAGCCCAATGCTCCGATGCTTCTACCGAGCAAAGGAAGGGTAAGCGTGTTGAGTTTAGTGATCAATTACCCTTCCCAACCTTTAGAAAATCCTAGGAATGTAGGTCAAGCATCGTCGAGCCGCACCCATAATGTGAACGAAGTTCGCATTGATGGTGCATTGGAGGAGGCACACGCCATATCGGGCCTACATAGCGGCAAGGTCTTAGTGGATCCTCATACGGACCACAAGCGTTGCAAGGACCCGCTTGAGGAGAAGGACAATCGTCCATCTCCCACGATTATTCGGGAGGAGGACTCTGAGGATGAGGAGGCACCCGATGAGGAGAGTAGGGCAGAGCCCAATCCCGAGGTTTACAAACCTCCGGTGCCATATCCTCAGTTATTGAGCCGGCCTAAAGTCCCTACGAGTGATAGTGATGATACATTATTAGAGGCTTTTAGGCAGGTTACTATCACCATTCCATTAGTAGACACCATCCAGCATATTCCACCCTACGCAAAGGTCCTGAAAGGACTTTGTACCCCAGTGAGGAAGCCGAAACGTATCCATATGAGTGAGACCATTAGTTCCATTATGCTGAGTACGCTTCCTCGTAAGCGATGTGATCTGGGGGCTCCCATGATTAGTTGTGAGATAGGGGGTAGGATGTTCACCCGATCTCTCCTCGACACGGGGGCTAGTGTCAATATTCTCTCGAAGGGAGTGTAAGACGTTTGTTCACTTGGCGAGTTGCAGCCATTATTTATCGAGTTGAGCTTATCGGATGGATCCGTGAGACGACCTCACGGGGTAGTGGAGGATGTGATAGTTAAGATTGAAAACTGCTACTTTCCGGTAGACTTTATTATCGTGGATATGAAATCCACGAAGGACCTCACCGACTCTCCCATCATACTAGGGAGACCATTCTTAGCTACCGTGAAAGCGATCACGGATTGGGGCAAGGGTGAAGTTATTTTTCAGGTTGGAGATAGCACGATGAAGGTGGGCATCAACAAGTTGATGTGACATCCTTCACAGGAGTCCGATGAGGTATGCGCTGTCGATATCTACGAGGATCCAGAGATCTCAAGTTGTATCGAGGAGACGATGGCACCTATTGAGCATAGGAGCTTCGAGGAGCCCGAGGATGATCCATTTCCCTCCGACGAGATGACATCCAAGCTAAAACCGCTACCTTCGATGCTGAAGTATGCTTTTCTTGATCATCATAGTGCTAACCACGTTATTACATCCTCGCAGCTAGATCACAACTAGGAGGAGAGACTATTGGCGGTCTTACGAGCGAGGAAGGAAGCAATCGGATGGAACTTGTCAGACCTTAAGAGAATTGATCCCTCTTTTTGCACGCATTGCAATTTACTAGAGGAGAACTCTCGTCCCTCTAGAGAGGCACAAAGAAGGCTCAACCCTAAGGTATGGGATGTCGTTAAGGATGAGATTCTTAAATGGCTTTATGCAGGTATCATATATCCCATCTTCGACAATCCATGGGTCAGTCCGATGCATGTTGTCCCCAAGAAGGAGGGGATCACCGTGACGACAAAAGACAAGGGCGAAGAACTTCAGACGCGTCTTCCGATGAAGTGGAGAGTTTGCATCGACTATCAGAAGCTTAACGCGGTGACAAAGAAGGACCATTTTCCCTTGCCATTTATTGACCAAATTCTTGGCACTTGCTTGGAGCAGGTCAAGGATTTTATTGCTTCCTAGATGGCTACTCGAGGTATAATCAGCTAGCTATACACCTTGATGATCAGGAGAAGACGACGTTTACATGTCCATTTGGCACATATGCATTTGAGTGCATGCTATTTGGACTATGTAACCCCCCCGCCACATTTCAAAGGTGCATGATGGGTATTTTCTCCGATTTTATAGGAGAGAGCATGGAGGTCTTCATGGATGACTTTTCAGTTTTTGGCCCTAGTTTCGATGCGTGCTTGGAGCACTTAACGCAAATCCTCGACGTTTGCATTAAGAAACGCCTAGTTCTTAGTTGGGAGAAGTCCCACTTCATGGTACGAGAAGGTATAGTGCTTGGACATTTAGTTTCAAGCAAAGGTTTGGAAGTGGACAAGACCAAGGTTGAGGTAATCCAAGGCATTGCACTCCCTAAGTTGATAAGGGAACTTAGAAGTTTCCTAGGGCATGTCAGTTTTTATCGTCGCTTTATTCAGGATTTTGCTAAAGTCTCAAAACCACTGACTTCTCTTCTTTGCAAGGAAAAAGACGTTATCATTGAGGAAGAACAGAAGCACGCCTTTATGCAGCTGAAGCAAGCTTCAGTGGAAGCGCCTATTTTACAAAGTTCTAATTGGGACTTACCTTTTGAGATTATGTGTGATGCTTTTGATTTTGCAGTGGGCATGGTTTTGGGGCAACGAATCGACAAAAAGCCGACTGCCATATGTTACGTGAGCAAGACACTAGCCGACGCTTAATGACATGCAATCTTAACATGATAAAACATGATTATTAATGCAATTTAAGGCATAAAACATTACATTTATGTGCATGTTATCATACTTTGAGTGCATTTCTATCATTCTATGCATATTTATGTCATAATCTCAAAATGCACTAAATTAGGGTTAATTATGATAAATTAAGGATAAATGATTTTATAACCCATCTTTACTTGAGATTATGAATGGTTTTTAAAGATTAATAATGAGAGAAATCATATTTATGAATATTCATTTAATTTTATGGCAGAGCGACGTGGCACGCAAGGCCACGTGGCAGAGCCACGCGGACCCGCGCAGCGCGCCTATGTGGCGCGATATATATATTATATATTTATTTATTATATACATATAAAGGGTTCTTTGTCCTTCCCTATATGGGAAGGGTCATACCCTTAGAAACCGTCGGGTATTATAAACCCGACGGTTCCCAAAATATTCTCCGTGTGGGACTAATCTCCACACTGTTCTTACCTTGCAGGTGACGTGGCGCGACGATAGGCGTCGGATCGACGGCGCGCGTCAATCTCACGTGTCGATCACGTGAGCGCCGGACCATTGATCGCGATTAGACGCACGTGCCAAATAGAGGAATTATAACGGCTGGATCATCGGCGACGTGGCAGCATCGCACGCGTCGATCGCGTGGAGGCCAGGACCACCGGAGATTATCAAAGACACGTGCGTTTAATAAGGCGTTATAACGGCCAGGACTAGATCTCGAGGGGAGCATCTGACGCGTCGGATCAAGATCCTTAATTTAAGGCATATTTTTGAGAAAATTCGTCAATTTTGACTTGGTCAACATTGGATTTTTCTTTTATTTCTTGAATTTAACTCACATCGATCATAATTTGAGTGATCCGAAGTGAATTCTATCTTCGTGATCCTTAATTCGACGAGAATAAGTGAATTCGACCCCTTCTCTACGGACTACGGGCGATCATTTTTCAAAATCGCGTTAAGAAATTATAAACACTCACAGATACCGACACCTAGGTATGATCTTTGCCATTATTTGATAATTAGTAGTATATAATTATTTTCATGAAATGTCATTCATTTAGAAAACATGTTCTAATGCCTTCCGAAGATGAAATCTATCTTAAATGATCCTCAACTCGATGCCATCTTGAGTAATTTTCCCTCTTCTAAGGATTACGGTCTATTGCTCACATGTATCGTTTTGAGAGGGCCAAGCTCTCACGGAATTACGCATGACTTGATTTTCTAAATCATTGTTAAAATTTTTATCTTTATTGAAATTCACGATTCTATACGAAAAGGCCTGTTGTACTAAGGTTATTAGAGTTTCTCGTCGTCCTAGGCCAAATCGAAGCCATGCTTTGTGTAGACTTAGGCCATGATAGATTTGAAATGATCTGAATTTCAACCGCTCTATCGATAGAAAATTTTTTCTCGAAAACAAAATATATTTATATCTCTATATTTATATATATAATATAATATATCTATAATATATTATCTCCAATAAATTGTGATTAAATGAATTTAATCTGATGATATGATTTGAATTTCATGCATAAAATCAAAATTTCACTTTCAAATCATAGAGTATAATGATTTATTATTCATAACAAGGATAATTATGGTTTGAATCTTGAGCACTTTCCTTATCATGCATCAAGTTTTTATTCAAAATAATCGCATCATTTTTGGAGAATATGAGCTTAAACGAGTCTGACTGAAGACGATAAACTTAGCGCTTATTGGGAGGCAGCCCAAAGTTATCATTTTTGTGTTTTTTCCTTTTAGTTTTTCTTAGAATAAATACATTGGTGAAGAATTATATTATGAAGGGCGCGCACGCACGAGAAATCCCGTGAACAAGCATCAAAAAGCCCAAATGAGTTTTTCTAAACCCTTTTCTCCTTACCACATTTATTATCATTTTCATGCCATGATCATTATTATTGCTATCTTTCATCATGAGCATAGTAATTTCATTGAGGACAATGAAGAATTTAAGTTGGGGGGTGAGGACTTAGAAAAAAATTCAACAATTTTTTTCAAAAAAATTTTAAAAAAATCTAAATTCTAAAAACTCCTATTTTTCCAAATTTTTTTACCACTCTTCTCCACCTTAGAAGTCTTGAAAGCTTGAGATCTTATCTACTAGAGATGTAGAAATGAGGGCCTAATAGCCCATATGATTACATTTTGAGTAATAAAACCAAGTGATCTAGACAAACCATGGGATTATTAGTAATGGTTGACTTCTTTGGGGTTGGGTATCTAACAAGGCACCGAGGAAGAATAAGTAATCAGAAGGTTGAAGTGCTATGGATTTGAAATGGAGAGATTTTGAGTGATGTTCAAGCAAAATTCTTATCCCCTACCTTACATCAGCCAAACCTACTCAGTGTGGGAATTCCTCGATTACGAACTTTCCCTTAAAAGCGTGCAATGATCCATCAATTTTTGAAATACCTATCTTTTCCTTATAGGCATTTAGTTTATCTCTTCCAAATCAGTCAAGTAGTTACACCACTTTGTTTTAAACCTCACTTATGATAATCACACACCCAAGTGACTCACACATCCATCACATCTCCTCCACATTCCTCTCACATGTACACATTCCTTCAAACATTACAAACTCTCTTCAAACCTCCACGAAACAACTCCTCCATATCCTTATTTCATGTACACTCTTTTGAAATTTTGAAGTATGTTACAAAAGCAAAACAAAAGAGAAAAAAAGAAAAAGGCAAGGAAAAAAAGGAAGGAGAAAAAAAGAAAGAAAAAGAGAAATAGAAGAAGTGAAAAAGAAGAATAAGTTAGAGGAATATCTTCTCTTCTCAACACCACCATCTCTATCATTTCCATATATCCCTATCATCCATCACCATCCACATCATTTGGGAGCTAAAATTATCATAAGTGGTACCACCTTTGTTTAAAAATCCATTTTGTTTACACACATGTTTGCTTTTAACCACATCATTCCTTTAGATATAGTGTCTTTAAATTTTCTTTTAACCACCTCAAACGCTGCATCCAAAGATAGGAATACCTTTACAATTGCACTCTTTTTAGGAGGGAGGTAAGTTGAAGGGAATTCTAATACATTAAGCAGCCTCCATTTTTGAGGGAAGGAGTGATGAATCTATGGAGAGGGTAAGGATTACATCTGCTCATGAGAGTGTGAGGATCTTTTCATCCCCATAGCATTAAACCTTAGATATGCTCACCTCGATCACAATTGAGAATTAGACTCGAGCATTAGCCGATGAGCACTACCCTAAGATACACTAAAGAAGTCAACCTAGAGATGGAATTTAGATCACTATGGTCCACACTATCAGGAAGAGTAATCATACTTATATACATTTCACCTCTTTAGTAGTAGGATTGAGAAGTGGAAAGGACTTTCTAGGGAGATTCTATAGGAAATTGCTAAGAGACTAGCAATTATTTAAGTTGGGGGGTGTGATAACATGCAATCTTAACATGATAAAACATGATTATTAATGCAATTTAAGGCATAAAACATTACATTTATGTGCATGCTATCATACTTTGAGTGCATTTCTATCATTCTATGCATATTTATGTCATAATCTCAAAATGCACTAAATTAGGGTTAATTATGATAAATTAAGGATAAATGATTTTATAACCCATCTTTACTTGAGATTATGAATGGTTTTTAAAGATTAATAATGAGAGAAATCATATTTATGAACATTCATTTAATTTTCTAAAGTTAAAATCTTAAAGAAATGAATGTATTTTTGAAATATAAATTAAATCTCTTGTTATTTAAATATTTTGAATTTTTAGAATGATAGATAATTAAATTTCAGATCCAATAAAAAGAAATTTGGATTAATTTGGAGTTGTATTTTTAAAAGATATGATTTTTTTACAATTTTTTGGGATTTTTTTCTGGATTTTTTTCCTTATTTTTTTCTGGTTTTAATTTCTATTTAAAAAAACGTTAAAAAAATAAATATGTAAAAAGCGCGCGGGGCCCGCGGGTGCGGCGTGGCACGCAAGGCCACGTGGCGGAGCCACGCGGACCCGCGCGGCGCGCCCTATGTGGCACGATATATATATTATATATTTATTTATTATATATATATAAAGGGTTCTTTGTCCTTCCCTATATGGGAAGGGTCATACCCTTAGAAACCGTCGGGTGTTATAAACCCGACGGTTCCCAAAATATTCTCCATGTGGGACTAATCTCCACACTGTTCTTACCTTGCAGGTGACGTGGCGCGACGATAGGCGTCGGATCGACGGTGCGCGTCAATCTCACGCGTCGATCGCGTGAGCGCCGGACCATTGATCGCGATCAGACGCACGTGCCAAATAGAAGAATTATAATGGTTGGATCATCGGCAACGTGGCAGCATCGCACGCGTCGATCGCGTGGAGGCCAGGACCACCGGAGATCATCAAAGACACGTGCGTTTAATAAGGCGTCATAACGGCCAGGATTAGATCTCGAGGGGAGCATCTGACGCGTCGGATCAAGATCCAACGGCGAGGATTTACGGCGTTTTATAACGCCTGATTTGAAGACTTCATCAAGACCGTCAGATCACGATCTAACGGTTGCGAATCGATGCGTTTTTAAACGCATACAATCCAAGCCCATATCACGCGTCCGATCGCGATCGGACGACTGAGAGTTAGTTATAACGGTTCATGATGAACCGTTTCATCACGACCGTTGATCCAGCCTTAACGCATCGATCGAACGGCTCTTCTTTTTTGCCCTTATAAATAGACGAGTTCTTCGTCGTTTTGATGTATTCTTGAGAGATTTGATCTAATTGACCTATCTATTTGCATCTTCTCTTGAATCTCTCTCTTGTAATCACTTCTAGACAAGATTCCGCGTCCACGGAGTGTTTATAAGAGAGATTTCGACAATCGAACGAGGAGAATTTGTCTCTTGAACACCGATGTTCACGTTTGAATTCGCGGAATGAAGAGCCATCGATCCGGCGATCAATTCGATCGATTTGATCGTTATCTCGGGTTAGAAAACAAGTTTATCCTCTTATCTATCGTCATGTATCATCAATTTTAGGATTAGGACTTCAATTTAAGTTTAATTTCATTTCAATTTCAATTTGTGTTCTTCGCGATTTCGAAACTTTCTTCCCACTTCCATCTTTGATTTCTCCGTGATTACTAATCCAAATCGAGTGATTTTTGATTCCACGGATAGATCTTTGAGTCTTCTTTCTAAAAACACCATTTTCCCTAATTTCTCACATCAATTCATTGTCCAATTTGACCAAATTCCAAAAGATATCTCGAAAATACCTAAATTTCCTGTGGATTCGACCCGTATTTACCATTATACCCCTCAATTCTCTCTTAATTCCCCAAATTGGTAAGTTCGGTATTATTTTTGACACGAGACCGTGTGAAATCGACGACCTCGCGGTTTCATCTCGTCAACACTCAACCTAACTACACGACTACGGAGAAGGAGTTGTTGGCGGTAGTTTTTGCTTTGGAGAAGTTTCAGCCTTATATCTTGAGCGGCAAGATCATTGTCTATACGGACCATGCCGCATTGAAGTACTTGCTGTCGAAGAAAGAGGCCAAACCGCGGCTAATTAGATGGGTTCTCCTCCTTCAAGAATTTGATTTAGAAATCAATGATAAGAAGGGAAGTGAGAACTCGGTGGCTGATCATCTTTCTCGACTCCATATTACATCTTTAGGTGAGATTTATGATACATTTCCCGACGAGCAGCTCCTCGTCGTTGTGACTAAGGTACCTTGATTTGTACATATTGTTAATTACTTAGTCACAAAATCTATCCCCGATTATTGGAACACACATCAAAAGCAGAAATTTGCGTATGATGTTAGACATTATTTTTGGGAAGAACACCAATTGTTCCATGTAGGGGTGGTAACATGCATTTATAACTTAAATTCTTATCCTAATTAACTCATATTCGTGCGTATTTTATGTGAATATGATGCATGTTATCATAATGTTTTACGAATTTTTCTCCATTCGCATGTCATTTCACTAAAGTTGATATTTATGCATAAATTAGGGATAATGTCATGCTTGATAGATGATTAATCTTTTCTTAAGTTTAAATTAAGAGAAGTTAATCTCTGTTATTGAATGATCTTGACTTTGGTGCATGTTTTGAAGGATAATTTCAAGATGAATTTATGATTTAGAATATTTAGTGAGAAATGATTTAAGTAAATTCTAATTCATCTTGATTTCTTCTTTGAAAATATATTTTAAATGACATGATCTTAAAAAGGAAGAAATTTGTGATCCAATGGAGAAAATTTGGATTAAAAAGGAGTTGTATATTTAAAGTTATGAATTTTTAAAGTTTATGCCTCTTTCTCATTTCTATTTGATTTTTAAATTTATTTTTATATCAA
The DNA here is from genome assembly GCA_024174645.1 of Lemna minuta. Classification (NCBI taxonomy): domain Eukaryota; kingdom Viridiplantae; phylum Streptophyta; class Magnoliopsida; order Alismatales; family Araceae; genus Lemna; species Lemna minuta. Next base: position 23,376 of record JAHCZF010000093.1, read on the forward strand.
TTTCCCTGATTAAAAATTGCAAAAAGGGGGTTCTTACCTGAAGGTGCTGACGTGGCGAGCGGGAGCTGCGGGCGCTGACGTGGCACGCGGGACCATCTCGAAGGTGCGACGCGGCACTGAGGCCACGTGGCAAAGCCTGGGTGGCCCGCGCGGCGCGCAGGTGGCGCACAAGGCGCGCACATGCTGCAGGTGGCCACACAATCCACGTGGGTCACGCGGACACCCGTGAGGGGTGCCATGTGGCAGACAGGGGGCTGGCTGTTGGAGGGCCCACGGGTATAGTGGGACCCTTGTAAGAGAGGGGGGGCGGTAACACAATTAACTCATAATTGCGCCCCCTATTTAACCGCTTTGTTTTGCAATAGTTTCTCCGTGTGG
>JAHCZF010000094.1:0-23285 GCA_024174645.1 Lemna minuta
CGAGTTTTGAAGATTTTTTTTATTACCCATCACCTACAACACCATCTAACTAAGTCTTCTCCTGCCACAATTTCTTTGGATTATGATATTTGGACTCTACTAGACTATGTCATTCGCTCTTGGGTGTGTTAGAGCATTCTTCCAAATATTGCTTAACTTCTCTCAAGTATCAAACCTACAAGTACGTTATGGTATACATTAGAGACTATGTACGCAACCAAGACCAACATTAGCCGCACATTGGAAACCTTGGAGTCCATGTTTACTTACAAACAAGGTGATTAGTCCCCTCAAGATCACTTTAGTCGCCTCTAGTCTCTTGTGCAAGAGTTGTCTCTCTATCAACCACCCATAAAAGATTTACACATATTTGAATGATATTGTGAGGAGCTCATTGCTAGAGTGTATCTCAATGGTCTACAACCGTCTATTGCTTCCCAGATTTGTGGTTAGGTACTTTATAGTACCCAAGTTCTAAATATGGCCTCTATTTTCTCTTTAGCCTTTCGAGTTAGCACCGAGGTCACTTTGAGCACTAGAGTAACTTCAAGCACTAGACTTCATCTTCTACACGATCCCCATTAACAGAGTCGTATGCCTTTCTAACATCCAACACCCAGGAAAAGACATATCTATGGAAAGGTAAAATGAAAGAATGAGATAATACACTAGGATATTATGATGGTTATATCAGGAGGCCCTTATATAGAGCTATGTTTTAGAGAAGATATAGATGTAAACTTTGGGTCAGATGGGCTTTCATACTCCCCCTAAAGCTACAACACGATGACATACTTTCTTGAGTTAGAGCATAAGAATCCAAGATACAACAAGATAGTTGACATCATAAAAGATACCCATGCTTGTTACCCTGAGGAGATGATAGCTGTAGACTTCCTAGAAGATGATTTTTTTGAAAAATATGCAGCAAGGGACACATTGATGAAGCGAGAATGTGAGGTCATTGAAAACACACGTTCACGTGACAAAATAATTTTTAAACTCACTAATTGAGAGAACTGATTATGAATTGATTAGAATAATGGTGAGTAAGGGTCGAATCCATGTAGATTAAGGAATTTTTTAGATATCTTCAAACCTTGATCAAATTGGCCAATGAATTGGGGGTGAGAAGTTAGGAAAATTGATATTTTTAGAAAGAAGACTCTAAGAAAAATCAAAATAATAAAAAATCACTCAACTTGGATTAGTATCCATGGAGAAATTAAAGAGCAGAATAAGGAGAGAAAAATCAATCGCGAAGAGAGACAATTTGATGAAATTTCTAGAAATTAACCTAATCTAAGATTCAAAACTAAAATCTAATGGTAAATGAAAAAATATTAGGAGGAAGACATGTAATCTAATCCAGAATCGTGCTTGAAATGATCTAATTAATCACCAGATCAAGACTTTTCATTTCGTGTTTATGAAAATGGATATTCAATGTTCAAGCAGTGAATTCTCCCAATTCTTTCGATGAAATCTTGACTTCAAGAACTCCTTGGAAGCAATGAACACTAGGACTAGATGATTTGAAGACATGTAAAAATAAAAAATTTTGCCACCTCATGTGAAATGATCTTTTAAAAATGCCTCTCAAAGATTTTTGACCTATCATGAAGAGAGTGCCACTTGAGACTTTTCCAAGAATATTTCTAGTAGTTCCCTCCCTTGATCTTTTTTAATCTCATTCTCAAGAGCTCTTTGATAGGACACCTCAATTCATAGGCCAATAAGAATACTGACAAGGTCCTAGAGGATTCATTAAACTCCCCCTCAAAACCATCAATGAGAGATAAATGGAGAGATGCCAAAACCATGTTCTCTTTATTGGTTAACACATATTTTGAATTTTCCCTACTTCTAGAATATCTGATAATGACATTGAATATTTGGAGACAATCAACAATACATACTTTGGCTCATATGATATGGATGGTTTACTCGTGACCATTTGGCTGGAGGCATTGTGTATGCTTTAGAGAGGGATTTTCATTGGATTGATCCTTCTGAATCCCTGGATGCTTCATTGGTATCATACCAAATTTTCAATCGAGGTGATTCCTATGATTATTGTATATATGGTCCTCACTCTTAAGACACTGGTAATGTGCCATTGTTATATGCATTTTCATCATAATTAATTGATTCTAATGTATAATTTGCAAAAACCTACTCCACGTAATGTAGGTTTTCTTTTATTTTTGCATTCATATTTTTTAGCATGCATTGATCATTTTTGAATGAATAAGATTTTCAAATAGTAGAGAATTCGTATAATTGACCTTTCCAAGGTCAAACAATATCATCCAATTTGACCAATGGATTAATAGGCAAACATAAATTTCATGCTTTTTTGATATTAGTAATGAGATTCCCCAAATATTTTACTAATCATCCTTTCTTGAGTTACACAATTTCAGGGCTCAATAGAAGAAACTATGAAGAAGGGAAAAATTAAGAGGATAATTGAGCCAAAATTTTGAAACCAATGACCTTTGATTCTTTTAACCTTCTTCCTCTTATATTTTTATTTTCACCATGAATTACAAGTAAAATTCTATGAATATAAGGATTTGGAAATTTTTTTACCCAAATTAGATTTTTTGATGAAAAGTTGTAGAGATTCGTGGACTAAAACTTTTATTGATTTTTAAATTTGACTTTTGCGGAAAATTTCTAAAAAACTGTTTCACCGTGCTAACTTGGCAAGTGATGACCTTATTATCTTGTCTCACTAGAAAAAATAAGAAGGGGAAAAGAATTATGGAGACGAAGAGAAGATAGTGAGGGAGTTCCCAACAAGGCTAGCATGGGCACCCTTAGTGTTTGACACCCACCCCTTATTTATAGCATTGGGGTTTTGCCAAATTTTCACCAAAAGTCCTTAAAAGAACTCTATATCCTCCAATATCTATTAACCTTATGTGTGTGGCCTTTTAGGCTGATATATATGTCTAGTTAATACCTCTAGACACTCAATAATATTTATTGATCATCCATAATCATTAACAATATCAATATATTAAGTAATAAATGATTCATTTAACCCAATCAACATCTCGAGTTGTCAGCCCTTTGGGTGCCAAGCTACACTTTGTGATTTAAAAGATATTTAGTGTATATGAAATCTCTTATAGAACCTTTACCATCATCAATTACTATGTGAACCTAGAGGGTCACACACTTAAGGTCTATAAATGTTGGTAGATATATACATAATTATGAGGGTTTTTATAAAAAAATCACATACCAAATGTCTATAAATAGGGGGAGAACGACCATAACTCAAGGTGCCCATGCAAGCATTGTGAGAATTCTCTCTTTTCTTCTCTTTATCTCTTAGTGAAGAGCTTTGAAGAGGATATCCAATCATCCAGAGATCGTGTGGATACAGCTAGAGCATAGACACTTGAATGGCTTCAAAAACTCCCTCAAGGAAACCCTTGTCGGGTTCTGAGGTCGATAAGCCTTCCAAATTTTTGATCAAAAGATCTAATGCAGTGTAATACATTGAATTGGATGTTCAAAATATGAAGACCCCAAGAACATATGATAATATCATCAAGTATGTATGAGAAAACATACTTATAAGGTTCCCTTGAAGGAGTTCTTGAAGCTATTCAAGTGTTTAGCCTCTAGTGGTATCCACACAATCTCTGGATGGTTGGATCTCCTCTTCAAAACTCTTAACCAAGAAAGAATGAGAAGAAAGGAGAGAATTCCCACAAGGCTTGCATGGGCATCTTGGGTTGTGGTCGTTCTCCCCCTATTTATAGACATTTTGATGTAACACAACTCTGCCGGGATCGACGACTTGTGTTACAACACAGGGGCAAAGGAAACCTAACAACTAACGCAGTATATGTCTTGTGAGAATGATGCAAATTTTTACATCAATATGAAGTACAAGCATCGTGGCAGACATAGGGTATCAACCCTGGAAGTGATCCAAACGATCCTCGTACGGTTAGACTCCCAATGATCTGATAGATCGACTACTGACACTAACGGTGCGGGATTCCACGTTCATAGTGGTCTGCACCTATAAACGAAACACGACTTGATTAGTACGAATACAACCCCTTCCCAATTCCTAGGCATACGAGGCTCCTACACAGTCTAATCCCCAGCAGTAGGGCAAGCGAATGAAAGTATTGAAAGATGTAATAATACTCCAAGGGGGCAGCGGTTGACCTACGGGATCGGAGTCCGAAAGATCGCAATGTGATGCAGTTCCTTGAGGGGTGGCACGAGCGACCTGCAAAGAACATGGATCCGTCGTTAGTACTGATCAATAAGGCATGTACCAATAATAGATGGAAGGATCTACAAGCGTGGCCCTGTTGAATTATGCCCAAACGGAGGTAGTGAATCTTGGCCCGAAGAGTGGGCGATGATGGCAACCGGAAAAATCCCAGATGGGGCACTGGCGACGGTAGTGGTGGCGCCCAGATTGGGTGCAGGTGGCAGTGACTGACGAGCGGTGATGTATCGAATCGATGCGGTCAATAATTGCACACCGATTCGTGTCAAAATAAAGTCCAAACTTACCAATTTAATGAAAATAACTCGAATTGAGGGGTATAATGGTAAATAAGGGTCGAATCCACAGAGAAATATGAGATTTTTGAGAGGTCATTTGGAATTTGATCAAATCGGATGATGAATTGAGGTGAGAACTTAGGAAAAATGGAAGATTTGGAAAGATAACTCAAAGACGAATCCACGGAATAAAAAATAACTCGATTTGGATCAAGATTCGCGGAGAAATCGATAAATGAATTAGGGAGAAATTTCCGAACGCGATTAAGAGAAATCTAAAATTAAAAAACTAATTAAAATAAATTAACGATCCTAAATTACAAATTGATGATACATAACAAAATATTATGAGGAAAACACGTAATCTAACCCGAGATTGCAATCGAAATGATCCAATTAATTTTCGGATTCCATGCTTTTCATCCCGCGATTTCGAAAATGATCGTCGCTGTTCAAGAGACGAATTCTCCTTAATCGATCGACAAAATCTCACTTTTCATCACTCCGTGGACGCGGAAATGAGTCTAGAAGTGATTAGAAGCGAGAGATTCAAGGATAGATGTGTATAGATAGATCAATTGAGCGAAATCATCTAATAATACATCAAAATGTCGTAGAACATCTCAATTTATAGTGATTTTGGCGTAACCGTCCGATCGGGCATTTCCTCTTTGATCAATGGCTCTGATTGATCGCATTAATGCGAATCGTTACCGTTAAGTTGTTACCGTTGGATCGCCGATCGACCGCTGAGATTTTGCCACATAGCGTGCGTTATAAAAATGCATGTAACGTCTGCCGTTTGATCGTGATCGGATGCTCAAATGCGTTTCTCGTCCATGTAATCTCAGCCGTTATAACTCGGTTGATGGACGGCTGAGATTATATCATTTTTAAAATGATTTGCCGACGAGTAATATCGCGCCACTTAACCCCCTCTTTAAGTGAAGATCAATGGCTTAGATTCTTCGCGCGATTAGACGCTCCACAGGCTGCCACGTCGCCTCCCCGCCTCGACTGTTGATTGCGATGAGATCGGACGATCCAGATTATGCCACGTCACCTGTGCGCTATTAATAAATCAAAAAATCGATTTTAAATTAGAAAAATTGATTTTTAATTCCAGAAAATCCTAAGAAATCCATAAAAAATTCAGAAAAATTCCAAAAAAATCGCTAAAAATTAGAAAATTCATAACTTTCAAATAAAACTCCAAATTAATCCAAATTTCTTTCATTAGATCAGAAATTTAATTATCTATCATTATAAAAAGTCAAATTATTTAGATAACAAGAGAATAAATTATTATTTCAAAAATACACTCATTTCTTCTTGAAAAACAAAACTTTAGAAAAATAAATGAGTATATATAAACATTTTTTCTTATTATTTATCATTAAAAACCTAATTATAATCTCAAATTTATATGGGAATAATCTATTCTAAAATATATTCTTAATTATGCATAATTATCCCTAATTTAGTGCATTTTGAGATTATAACTTAAAATTGCATGAAATGATAGAAATGCACTCAAAGTATGATATCATGCATACAAATGGAATGTTTTATGCCTTATTTTGCATTAATAATCATGTATTATATGTTAAGATAACATGTTATCAAGCGACGATCGGGTGGTGCGTAGTCGGCACCGGCAAGCGGACAAGCGGCGATCCTGCTGTAGTGCAAGCACCGTAGGCTCACGCAGGGTAACGGATCGGCAGGCAGTGCGTTCTGGCGTGGCGAGCGGCGGCGCTGATGAGGCGGCAGGAGGCGGCAGGAGGCGGCCTAGCAAGTTGAACGACGGCATTGCTGGGCAGACGGTGGCTACGTTGGGGCGTTGGAGGCAGATCGGTGGTGATGGCGGCTGTGCGTCCAGACAACGGTGATGGCTTCCATTGAATTTTTCTCCAAGGATTTGGATCGAGGGCGACGGTGGCGATGGTAGCGGCGCAACTCCGACGCAGAAGAGTGGATTGGTATCGACGACATCTGCAATGTGGTGGTGGCGATATATCCTCCCTCGAGGGAAATTCTTCCTTCTCCTAGAGGAACCTTCCTCTCCTAGAATTCTCTTCTCAAAATTCAACAATAACAACTCTACTCCACTCTAGGGCATCTCTTCCCTTATATCGGAGGAGAGAGAAAACCTTAGGGGTAAGCTCATAATTAGGATAAAACCCCTAATTGGGCCATAATTAATGGTCCAAAACGCAACGGAAGGGCCCGAAACTACAGAGGCCCTCCCCAATCAAGCACAATTAATCGATGAAAAAAAAAACGTGAAATGAATCGGGGGAACTCACCATCAAGCCGGATATTTGAAATCCGCGTCCTTCAAGTCCGCCCTGGCTCCATGACATGGTTGCACATGATGGTCTCCCATCACATTTGGTATGTGGATTTTTAATAAAAACCCTTATAATTATGTCTATATCCGCTAACATCTATAGATCTTATGTGTGTGACCCTCTAGGTCCATATGTCTCACTAGTTAATAACTCTATAGACCAAATAACGCCTTATTAGTTAACCTTAATTAATTATCCACATCAACATAGAGATTAATTAATCAAGGATTGATTTAATCCAATCAATATGTTGAGTTGCCAGCCTGTTGGGTGCCAATATATACCACATACTCTAGGAAATATGGAGTACTTAAGAACTCCCCTATGAAACCTTTTCTTCATCGATTACCATGTATGTATAATCCTTCATATGCATGAGACTCATGAATGACTTAAGGTATGGTCAATTGTAAAACTCTAATCAAAATCATCGGGAACTCCATTGCCGATATTTCCACTACCTTGGCTAAGGATTTCATCACATCTCATTCCTTGAGTCAATCTCCTCAAATACCAAGGGTGGATAATCATATCTTGATCACACAATCATCTTTGTGGAGTTCATGTTGTATCTAATATATGATATTTTAAAGATCTCGTGTCTAGGGACTCGTAAGTTATACTCAAAGTATGATCATGCATCTACAAGATGTCTTTGGTGTCTCAAGTCAAAGGACCTCATACATAACCGTGACAAAAATCAACTTGATTGACAGTTAGGTATAATTACCATTAAAGGATTCATACGGATCTATTTAGTGAACTCTTTCTCTAAAGAGCACCCACTATCTATCCTTAGTGTCTCCACACCGATGGCTGCTTTCACCCCCATATTCACCAAAGTAGTTTGATAATTGATGAATCTTGGTGAAAAATTGATTGAAAAAGAATTTTCTAGCAAATTTCTGAGAGGCATGACATCAATCTATGATTATTTTACTTAGCACTAGAAGAACTGAGTGATCTTAATAGAATGACCTTAGACAAGGTAATCTATTCACTGAAGGTTCATGTAATGAGATTCAAGAGAGGAGGAAAAAACTCTCTATTTTCAAGCATTGATCAAATCAAAGAAAGAAGACCAAGGTTATTCCTCACAAGGTCAAGGCCGTGAATGCATGGTGGCGTACGACCCCCGTCGCCACCAAGGCATGACACTACGGCGCCGGTGGAGCCGACACCTACGCGCGTCCAGCCCCCTTGACAGGCGAAGACGAAGGATCCCGAGTTTCACTACACCAAGTGAGACCCTCTTCTCGCCACGAGCTCGCGCGCGTAGAGCTATCTTTCCCGTTTTCTCTTTTATTATGACTTTATTTAGCCCGCACGTGTTTAAGCGAGCCTTTGCTTGTCTCTCTCTCGCTCTTTAGGCCGTTGGGTGGGTTTCCCCTTTGTTTCGGGACCCTAGCCTAAGGCCCTTTCTCTTTTGTGAACCTTTATTCTATTTCTATGAGTATGGGTGTGGGTTGTGGGCCTCAAGTGGGCCCTTTCCTCTCTTGGCCCACCAAGGGCTTTATAAGAGGGGAAGGGACCCCCCCACAAACCCTAGCCGTCATTTGAGAAAAGAAGAGACTTCATCTCGAGTGGCTGCTCAAGGAAAGTTGGGGAAGAGGTCCTACCGCCGCTGCCGCCGCCGCACCCGCTGTGCCGCCGCCGCCGCAGCCGCCACCTCTTGCCCTAACTCCGGATCTTCTCCACGCCGCCGCCATTGCCGCCGCTCCAAGCCGCCGTTGTAGCCACCGTCGAGGTCCGCGCTGCCGCCGCGCCAGCTGCCGCCGCCGCCGCGATCCCAGCCGCCGCCACCACCGCCGCCCAAGGCCGCCGCCATCGCCGCGCGCAAACCGCCCCTCCGGCGATCTCCCGAGCCCCGGCGCCGCCGCCGCCCTCGCCGCCGCCGCGCCCTGCGCCGCCGCCGCGAACCGCCGCCGCCGCCCTCGCGATCTGCTGCCGCCGCCACCCCACCGGATTGCCGGATCCGCCCCCCCCGGTCCGCTCGCCTCACGCTTCCCCGCAAGGTCCCGAGTCCGCTCCGCCTCGAGGGCCGCCGCACCTGCCTGTTTCCCCCGATCCGCCGCCCGGCGAACCGTCCGCCACGCCGGAAACGTCGCCCGCCGTCCCCTCGCCGCGCGCCGCCCCGACTTCCCCTGAAAAAAAACCCTAATCGACGAAGAGGGAAAATGAACGATTCCCGCTGAGTCAACTCAGCGGGAACCGTTCCTCACTCAGCAAGGACCGGCCGAGTCAACCCGGGCCAACCCGGACCGGACCTGACCAGACCGGGCCGCCCAGGCCGACCCCCGTCCAGCCAGTCCAGACGCGTTCGCCCCAGACCAGGTCCACGCCGGGCCAGACCGGCCCAGACCGGGCCGACCCGACCGGTCCAGCCCGCCAGGGCCGCCCCAGACCGGTCTGAACCACCCGGCCCAGACCACCCGGGCCGCCCCTGTCGGTCCGAACCGGCCCAGAACGACCCAGGCCGGCCCAGACCGGCCCAGACCGGCCCACCACGGTCCAGACCGGCCCAGGACAACCCAGACCGGTCCAGACCGGCCCGGACCGCCCTGAACCGGCCCCGACTGCTCCGAGCCGGCCCCGGCCGCCACCTCCCGCCTTCCCGTGTTCGCTGCGATCCGTCTTGCTCGCCACGACGCGTCATCGCCCCGCCCCTCGCCGATCGCTCCTCCTCGCTCCCTCGCCGACTCGCCCCGGCGTCCGCCATCGCTGCCGCGCCCGACGACCTCCCTCGCCCCGACCGACCGGGCTCGCGCCCCGCAGGTTAGGCATTTATCCCCTTATTTTTACTTAGAAGTCTATATTTCCTTCAGTACTTCCCGCATTTGTCTCCACCGCCCTCGGACATAGTTAGTCTGAGTGACGACTGGGTACGGGATTGGGCTCGTGGATCCGGCCGCCGGGTTGACGATCGAGCTTCCCCGACGACCCGAGGCTGCTCTCTCTCTTGCATCGACGGATCTGGGAGGACTCCTGTTCCATCCTACTCGGCGTGCCCCAGGAGCACTGTGACGACGCGCCGGAAGGTGGGCTGCTTGAGGAGACTCAGGATATCATCACATCATCCACACTCATAGTTCTTCCACTCCTAGTTCCCCGTAGAGGATATTAGCGTCGGACCGATTCACACCGTCGGTCCTGCATCAATGCAGCTGAGGTAAAGGTAGTGGTTGAGGCAGTGGAAGATAACCAAATGGCTCTTCAAATGAAGATGAGAATAATCCACTTGAAAATCTTATGTGCATTGCTTTAACTTTCAGAAAAGGGCATTTTCAATGAGGATATCGTGCTGAAAATAAGAAGTGCATTGCTTTAACTTTCAGAAGTCAAATCTTGCGGAAGTTGAAGATAAAGAAGAATCTTCATTTCTCATGGTGATTTTAGATGAATTCTAATATGTTCTTCTTCAAGGTCTCTGCGGAAACACATCTTCATCAAGTTTTTGGTACATTGATACTTGAACTACAAGCCACATGACCATAAAAAATAATTCTTTAGTTACTTGATGATACCAAGAAAGGCGATGTTTGACTTGCTGATGGTTTGGTGATTAATAAGAAGGAAAAGGAAGGATTGATGTGTTTGATGCATCAATCGAGATACCTTGAAGTTGGAGACTGTACTTCTCATGCCTTCTTTGAAAGGTGACATTTTCAATCTGGGGAAATTTGATGACCATGGTGTTTAGGTGAATGTGAATAATGGAATTCTAGATATCTAAACATTCGAGCTGCCTCTGCATAAATCCGAGACTCAAACTTTCGACTGGCTGGAGTCTCATTGAAAAGTCTGCCATCGATGCTCGCCAATGTCGATATCCACCGTAGCCAGCTGTGATCGTAGCGGAATCTGCATTTTATACTGATTAAATCCGGGACTCGAGCTCTCCATCGACCGGAGTGGCGTTGAAAGTTCTACCTCTGATTGTCGGACATGTCGATATCCACCATTGCCAGCTGTGGTCGAAGCGGTCTCTGCATTTTATACTGACTAAATCCGGGACTCGAGCTCTCCATCGACCGGAGTGGCGTTGAAAGTTCTACCTCTGATTGTCGGACATGTCGATATCCACCGTTGCCAGCTGTGGTCGAAGCGGTCTCTGCATTTTATACTGACTAAATCCGGGACTCGAGCTCTCCATCGACCGGAGTGGCGTTGAAAGTTCTACCTCTGATTCTCGGACATGTCGATATCCACCGTTGCCAGCTGTGGTCGTAGCCGTCTCTGCATTTTATACTGATTAAATCCGGGACTCGAGCACTCCACCGACGGAGTGGCCTTGAAAAGTCTACCTCTGATTCTCAGACATGTCGGTATCTTTGCTTGCATTTTTTTTATACATTCAAACGAACAGTCGGCATAAGCTCAGTCGGAGAACTACGGGAAAAAAGGAGTCAAATCTCACGTCGACATGGCTGTTTGAAAAATCAACATCTCAATGTCTCTCTCTCTCCCTCTCTTATGTTCTCCTTCTGCAAACTTGCGCGATCACAAAATCTCCTTATGCAAACTTGTGCGATTACAATGGTGCCGATCAGTGCATGTAAAACATTAGGGCATGCACAGAACTTTGTTCCGGCGAGGAAACCGGTGAATTTAAACGGGATTCCCCCTGGGGATCATTGGGCCTTCTCATACCGCATACTGCCAAAAGTCTCTCGCAGCTGGTTCCTTGTTATCCAGGAGCTCCCCGTTGAGCTTCGAAATACTGTGAGATCTCTTATGTTCAGCTGTTCTGTCTCAATCGTATATAAAGTTCTCATGTTCTGATCTTGTGATGTCCGATTTTAAGTGATTGCATGGATAGGATAGAGAATTCGTCGCATTCTTTTTGGACATTATTGGTTCTTTTACTGTTTTTAACAGATCAAGACAGAAGCCTAGCGGAATTCATGATGACTATGTAAAAGATCATAAATCTGATAAAATGTTTAAGTTCATATGCTCGTTGACCTAACTGAACATCTGTCCTCAAGTGGATCCCCATGCTCTCGAGATCAATTTTTGAGAATTAATGGGTCTTACCCTAATACTTGGTAGCTGTAGTTCTGTTAAAAACATGCCATGGTCTATGTCACTTTTTGTACTCTTGTCAAGCATTTTTCTGATGTTTCACACCATTTGATCCAAAATCTCAAAATTTTTCAGGTTTGCATCTTTTATCTACTTCTTAGGGCACTTGATACAGTTGGTATGTTACCCAAATACTTGATCTTATTATGTATTCTGATAATTTTTTTATTCTGATAATTATGTATTTTTCACCACATACCTCTCCTCCTTTGAATTGTTTTTGTGTCTCCCTAGATTTTTCATATTGACACTCAACAAACTTCCTACTCCTCTTCTTGATTACATTAAAAGATTCCTCTACAAAAAGCAAAATTTCTCTCTAGATTTTTGCTTCCTCCCAATGTTCCTCCCATTCACTTTGGAATATAAAATTCACAAATGATGTCTCTGCTTGAAGAAGATGAATGTGAAATAAAAGATACATTTTTTACGAGATGGGAGACCTAGAAAGTAAAGAAAAGCTCTGATGCCATGCAAAAATCTCAAACAAGAAGAGAAATCAAGATACAAGATACTGCGTCCACAACATATGTAAAAAAGAGGCCATAAGGAAGAGAGATCACATGTTGGGCCTACCTAGGCCCCCTCACACATATATATACCTAAGTACATACATACATACATACATACATACAAATCGACATACATACATTCTTACCTACATACTTATGTATCTACATACATACATACATATGTACATCCATACTTTCTGGGATCTGAGGCTCGAAAAGCTTTCCAAATCTTTGTCCAAGATAATGATTGCAGCGGAAGGTGTTGAATCAAAACATTCAACATCGTGGAAGCACCAAGAATAGATGATCTCATCATCCATTCTGGGTGATCCTATCATCTAGTATAGAATAAAATTCATACTTACTTGGATCATTTGAAAGAGTTCTTCAACCGTTCAAGCGTCCGGTCTCTAGCGGTATCCACACAGTCTCCAGACGATCGGATCTCCTCTTGAACACTCGTCACCACGAGAGGAAGAGAAGAAGGAGGAGAAGTTCCACTAGGCTTGCATGGGCACCTCTATTATGGTCGTTCTCCTCCTATTTATAGACTTTGGGAATGTGAACTTTTCACAAAAATCCTTATTATTATGTCTATATCCACCGACATCCATTGACCTTATGTGTGTGACCCTCTAGGTCCATATATCTCGCCAGTTAATGACTCTATCAACCGAATAACACTTATTGGTCCTTCTTATCAATTAACTATATCAACATATAGATTAATTGAACAAGGATCGATTTAACCCAATCGACGAGGTTGAGTCGCGACCCGGTGGGTGCCAAGCTACACCACGTGCTCTAGGAGATATGGAGTATATTAGAACTCTTTCATGGAACCCTGCCGTCATTGGTTACCGTGTACGTATAATCCTTCATCCACACGAGACTCATGAATGACTTAGGGTATGGTTAATTGTCAAACCCTAATCCGTCACTCAATTTAGATACTCATGCGAGTAGGAAATCATTGAGAACAACTTCTCTAATATTTCCGCTACCTTGGCCAAGGATTTAACCGCATTTCATTCCTTGAGTCGATCTCCTCATATACCGAGGGTGGATGATCCCATCTTGACCACACAATCATCTTCGTGGACTTCATGTCGTATCCAATATATGACGTTTTAGATATCCCGTGACTAGGGATTCGTAAGTCATAATCAAAACACGATCATCCATCCACAAAATGTCTTTGGTGTCTCAAGTCAAAGAACCACATACACAATCATGACATGAATCAACCTGATTGACAATTAGGTATATTACCATTCAGGGATTCATACAGATCAATTCAGTGAACTCTTTCTCCAAAGAGCACCCACTATCTATCCTTAGTGTCTCCACACCGATGGCTATAGGATCGACCATACTCATCATATGAGATGGATCAGATAGTGCTATTCTTTCCAGATAATTCGATGTCCTTCTCGAATATCCCACGAATAGGAATGTTTAGAACATATGTTTAAAGACTAGCGATCACTATATTACACAAGACTAGCGATCATATGTTTAGTCATTGCACATGCTCATGGACTTCATTGCAAACATCACACAAGAATGACAATGAATAAATTTCATTTCAACGAACATAAACAAGATTGATGAAAGTGTGATTGGCTTATAGGCCACATAATATCCATCAATACCACCTACATGTGTACATACATATACATACTTAACTTTATGTTAATTTTTATGTAGACATTTTTAGGATAAAAATTATGTAAATTTCTAATTTTATATTAATTTCCTTTGATGATGAAGGTTCAGACTTTGAGCCATTCCATTTTTTTATCTTTTCATTTCAGAGGATGATACAAGTATAACATTTAGTGATAAACCACAAATTCTTCGATCCTTTCATCAGCATATGTATGACGCAAATTGGAATTTTCCTTGTAAGCCATTTTAACTTATTTATATATCATTAGGCTCTGCATGTTTCTATAAGTCAAATTTCATTTTTAATTCTTAAAGTTTGTAAATATTTATGAGTTTTTTTTTCTTTTGGCTCTACACATGCTCCACAATTCGAGAATTCCCTATAATTTCATTGTTATTATTCTTCTTCTAAGAAACCTATGTGTAAGAATTATAGAAAAAAATGAAATCGTCTTTTTTTTATTGAGAAATACCTGGACTTTAATAGTTTAAATAATTATATTTGGTGACATATGTACAAAGTAAAATTAAGGGAGCCAATCATATAAAACTTTATATATAGAACAACAAGAAATAAAACCCAACAGCCTACTTGAGCGCCGTGATTGTACATTACTTACACAAGTGACAGTATCTGAAAATAATCAAATTAAAACTTAGAATGTCTTCGAAGATATTTGAATAACTTGCATTATATTTTGTGAGCTATCAAAATCTGCAAAAACTTGTGTTACAATCCAAAATCTCATGTTTCCAGAGGTTTTTTGATGCAGGACCAACGGGGTGAATCGGTCCGGCGCTAATGTCCTCTAATGGGAAACTAAGGATGGGGAGATCTACGGGCTCTAATTGATGCGATGATATCTAAGGTCTCCACAAGCAGACAACCGACCAAGGCGTCGTCACGGCGATCCTGGGGTACGCCGAGTAGGATGGAGCGGGAGTCCTCCCAGATCCGTCGATGCAGGGAGAGAGGAACCTCGGAGTCGTCGGAACAGCTCGATCGTCAACCCGGCGACCGGATCCACGATCCCAATCCCGAACTCTGACGTCACTCAACCTAACTAGACCAGGCGGTGGAGACAAGTGCGGGAAAGCACGAAGGAAATATAGACTTCAAAAGTAAAGTAAGGGGGATGAGTGCCTAACCTGCGAGGCGCGAGCCAGTCTGATCGAGCGAGGGAGGTCGTCAGCGCGCAGTAATGTCGGACACCGGGCGAGTCGGCGAAGACTCTGGAGGAGCGGTCGCGCGGGCGCGTGGCGATGAGTTAGGGGCGGGCGAGTCGGGCACACGTCACGGGAGGCGGGAGGCGGCGTCCAAGCGGGTCGGGACGGGCGAGGGTGGTCTAGGCCGACTGGACAGCTAGGGCAGTCCCGGACCAGGTTGAGGCCTTTGAGGGGCCCGTGCGCGGACAGTCTGGACGGTTTGGGCAGGAGTGGACCGGTCTCGGGGCAGTCGGGAGGCCGGCTGGGCAGTCTGGTCAGTCTGGACCGGGCGGGCGACGTGAGGTCCAGCTTGGGCCGGTCGGCCGGTGCTGGGCTGGGTCGGCCCTAACCGAGGCCGACCGGGGCTGAGGCAGCTGGTCCGGATCGGCGGGACCGCTGGTGGGGCGGTTGGCCGGTCGCGGGGGCTGAGTCGGCTCGGCGGGCTCGGGCCGGCTGAGTGCGGAGTGGGCTGGACCGGCCCGGCCCAGGCTGGAGTCGGATCGGCGGGTTCGAGCCGAGCGCGGCGAGGGACCGGGCGCTCGGTGAGCTGGGACTGGAGGGCGGGCGAGTCCAGCTGAGTCGGCTCGCGAGATCGTCCATTCGAGTCTTCTTTCTTTTAGGTCGGGCGCGAGCGGGCGGGCCGCCTGGCAGTGGTCGGCGGGCGGCGCGTCCTGGGAGCGAGGAGGGCGTCGAGGCGTGCGATAGCGGCGAGGACAGCGCGCGAAGAGGCTGAGGCGGCGGCTGGCGCCGGCGCGGCAGCGGCCGTGATTGTGCGTGCGTCCAGGAACGAGGGAGATGGTAGCTTGCGCGGCGCGTTGGCAGCGGCTTTAGGGCAGCGATAGCGCGGCGTCGAAAAGGTCAGCGGCAGCGGCGGCGCGGCTAGCCGCAGCAGCGGCGGTGGCGGAGCTTAGAGGCGGCAGCAATGGCGGCTTGGAGCGGCGCGAAGCGGCGGCGTTCAACACACCCGGAGGTAGAGCAAGGAGTGGCGGCGGATGCGCGCGGCGCGGCGCACGTACGATGCGGCGGCAGCGCGCGGCGTCAGCGGTTGGACTCCTTCTCTAGCTTTCCATGAGCAGCCACTCGAGAAAGAGGATCTTCCTTCTCTCTCAAATGACGGCTAGGGTTTGTGGGGGTCCCTTCCCCTCTTATAGAGCCCTTGGCGGGCCCAAGAGAGGAAAGGGCCCACTTGAGGCCCACAACCCACACCCATACTCATAGAAATAGAATAAGATGTTCAGGAAAATGGAAAGGGCCTTAGGCTAGGGTCCCAAAAGAAGGAGGAAGCCCAGCCGGCGGCCTAAAGAGAGAGAGAAAGACATGCAAAGGCCCGCTTAAACACGTGCGGGCTAAATAAAACTATAATAAGAGAAAGCGGGAAAGGATAGCTCTACGCGCGCGGCTCGTGGCGAGAGAGGGTCTCACTTGGTGTAGTGAAACTCGGGATCCTTCGTCTCCGCACTGTCGAGGCTGGGACGCGCGTAGGTGTCGGCTCCACCGGCGCGGCGTAGTGTCATGCCTTGGTGGCGGCGGGGTCGGGTCGCCACCAATCCTCCCGAGTCGGAAGGGACTCGACTCCGTCGAGTTAGCTGGTGTGTCGGCAGCGGCTCGAGGCAGGTCCGGTCGTGGCGTGCCAAGTCGCCCTCCGTGATCACGCGTCATCCTCTGCGGGCGTCCCTGCCAGCGCACGAAGAGCCTCAGCGAAGCACCATCCCTCTGTGAAGTCAATTATTTCCTGCAGTACCTCCTCTACCCTGCTCATGCCAATCGGGTGGTAGTACGGGGAGTGGACTGCGGGGGCAAACTCGCTCTCACGAGAAGGGGCACAGGTCGGAAGGCTGATCATGAGGTGGTAGAGCTGAATAAGTGGCCAAGTCCGCCACGTTGAAGGTCGAGCTGATTCCCACACGAAGGAGGAATGCCGGCCGAGCGTGGCGTTCTCGCCCACGCGAGACGGGACCGAGCGGACGCGCGCGCTACGAGCATGAGCTTCGTAGCCGTGCTGGAGAGTATCTCTCGAGTCTCAACCGAACCATCACTGGTCACCCACCTCGAAACTCCCGGGACGACGATGCAAGTCGGCGGCCCGCTATGGCTTCGCATTCTGCTGAGTGATCCTATCATGAATGTATGCATGCAACTCACTCACATGCTGAGGCAAATGCAACGCCATCCTCGAGGCTCTAATGTGGGGTCTAGCGCGCTAAATCTAGAGGTTTGCGGTACTAAGCCATGGGCAGCCTCGAATGGACTCATGCCGGTGGTGCGGTTCGCCCGAGGCGTTATCACGCAAAGCTCGGCACGTGGGATAATCTAGATCCCAAGTGGTGAGGTTATCCCCACCAAAGATCGGAGTAAGTTTCCTAAACTCCCGATTGACGACCTCCGTCCGCCGGTGCGTCCCGAGGGTGGTACGCCGTCGAGAACTTTAGCTTGGTCCCCAACATGCTCCACAGCGTCCGCCGAAGTGGCTCGTGTGAAAGCGAACATCGCGATCCGATACGATGGACTTGGGCAGTCCATGTAGCGAACTATCTCCGGCAGTACAACTGGGCCACTCGCGTGGCATCAGCCGTCTTCGAACATGGCACAAAATGGGCCATCTTCGGCGGTCCCTACCACCATGATAGAATCATGGTGACGAACCGTGCGAGGTAGTCCGAGCACGAAGTCCATGCTCACGTCGTCCCATGATCGCGTCGGGACGAAGCGGTGTGTAGAGGCCAGCATTCTTCTTAACTGCGCTTGGCGAAGCGCGCACCACCACGCACCGAGCGGCGATGTTCCCGGCATCGCGCTTCCAAATCCTCGGCTAATAGAAGCTGCTGCTCTACGGTCGTGATACGTCTTTGTCTCTGGCCGAAAATGGCCGGCAAGACCCTCCGGAATGGCACTCCTCAAGTGAGATGATCCTGAGCGATGTGCGCAGGAGACGCACAGCCTATTCGAAGAATAGGTAACCTCTCGTCCCAAGAGGTAGTCACTGAGTGCTCCTAGCCGGGGCCAAGCTCGAGGGCCTCGGACAACGGGGCCGAGAAATCGCACGCCGAGTATGAGTCCTTGACGGTCGAGTCCTAAGAACTCCGCACTCTCACCAAAGTGAGGAGATGCGCCGAGCGGCTCAACGCGTTCCAAGCGACCACATTATCCTTGCCCTTCTTGTGGCGGATGACGGGCGTGCAATCCCACGGGCAGTATTCCACCCAGCGTGCGTATGCGCGGCGGAGCACGCTGCGAGTGGAATGCTTGACTCATGGTCAAGAAAAACACGAGCTCATGAGACGGAGATAGTGACGCTTGATGTCGTGAAAGCACAGATAATGACATAGAACTCCTTATCGTACGTAGAGTAAGACTGACGTCATTCAGCTTCTGTGAAGAACTCCACGGGGTGGCCATCACGGCTCAAGACACCCCCGATGCCAGCAGCCGGAAGCGTCGCCATGCGACCTCAGACACCTTCCAGAGTCGGGTAGTGGGGCCAGGTGCTGGTCATCAAGGCCTTCAATCGTGACCTGTCAGGCTGCCTCGGTCATGGAAAGTATCAGCTTGAGGCAGTAAGTGATGGCGCCGTCACAGACTGGGGATTACAGGAATGAGCCGTGATAAACGTACGCCAATCCAAGGAAACTCAGATAGCCGTGGATGGTGGAAGGCCGCAAACATGTGAAATGGCTGCAGCACCTTCTCGGATCGGCGGGGACACACCAGGCGCTTACAGTGATCCTAGGAAGGAAACCTCAGGTCGTGAAGTAGCCACTTCTTGGGTGGCGTAAAGCTTCTCTGTGGTGCATGCGGACTCGCGGAGATGGTGGTGGTGGTCCTCTCATTGCGGCTGTAGATAAGTGTAAATTCGAAATGAGACGACGACAAATTTTACTTGATGAATGGGCGCAAGACCTCATTCATCGTAACATTTGGAGGCATCTTAGGCGCGTTCGAGAGACCGAACGGCATCACTCGCCACTCCTTATGAACCGTCCTTTATCACCAAGGCGGTCTTCCACTCATCTCGGGCGAATCGCGTACACATTGGTATCCAGCTTCTCCGTCAGTAAGAAGACTACGAGATCCTGCCATCTCATGTCGAATAAGTCTGAAGGCGCTGAGATCGGAAAGCTGAGGTACTTGGCCCAGTAATCCTGTGACCTTACAGCTATCACAGCACATGCGCCGAGTACCATCCTTCTTGACAGAGGCGGGGAGGCCATGCGGGGGCTAAGGCTCTCTGGATGAGACCATCGCCCAGCAACTCCTGAACACCTTCGCCACAACTCCTGCGCGTAGCGTGCTGAGCTCCATGTCCATTAATGGGGAGTTCAGGAGGAAGCTCCGTACCGAGATCGATCAGCGTCACTGGATGCACTAGGCATCGCGGCAGCTCGGCAGGCGATCCTCAGGAATACGTCTCAGATTCTGCTAGGATCGCTCGGCCTACGGAGTGAAGGTGTAGGTGGGTCAGCTCCGGTGGGGACGTCCCGGGGCTAAGGCAAAGCAGGCGGGTGTGTGAGGCTGTGGATGAACTCCGGACCTCGAACCACACCCGCAAATTCCAGCTCGAGGTGGCGGTAGGCGCAGAGCAGAGTGGCCAGGCGGTGGCAAACCACAGCTCTACGGCCACGGTGGCAAAGTGCAAGTGTTTGCCCTTCACCACCAGTAGGCCGTACGTGGTCAGCGCCCGCCAACCCACAGTCGCCCAAGTATGATGCTCCGATTTTCATGAGGATAACATGCCACAACACTATATAAATGCAGTGCTGATCGCAAAGGCACCCTGCCTCATGGAGTCTCACGGTAGAGACGTAGTATCGATCCTGAGACACATCGTATGTCGGGTGTAGCGAGTGTCTAGCTGTGTGAGATGTCGTATCGACACGCGTTAGCCAACGAGCTATAGCTATAAGGCTATCAACTTGCACGCATTGATCTTCACATAAGTGTAAAGATCGATGTACGAAGGCGCAATCGGCGCTACGGATGAGGATCGGCGAGTACGGCTGATCCGCGCCGTCGGAAGGCGCCGTGTGTCGTGGCTGGCGCGGCGCGGAGTCTCGCGGATGGGGTGGGCTCCAGAGTAGTGTCAGGGTGGGGCTGGGGCTGCTGGAGTGCCCTTCTTTGGTGCTCGGCACGGCAATGCGGCCTAGGGATCCATGTAGTGCAGGGGTGGAGGGGAGAGGGCCGTAACCACAGGCGTCCACAGTGTAGCCAGGGCTTGTCCAAGATCGGGCAATCCTCCTCCTAGTAAAATTATGGCGGCAATGTACAGAAGCGTCCTCAATGGAAATGTCGTGCATCTAGTAGGATCCATGGGAGGCAGGAATTAGGTGGGCAGTCGCATTTGGCGCCAGCACAGCGATACAGCTACCCGAGTCAAATTGTCGTCAGGCTGAGAGGAAACCAGGAGTGATCTCTATGGTGCCAGCGTCGGGATCAGCCTCCTCCTCTGGCCCATCGTCGGCGCGTAGGCGTCGTCTCCTGCGGCGTCATCATCTACACAGTAGTCAGGCGTCGTCTTCTTGAGGTGGCGGAGTTCGAAGGCAGACGCTGGTGGCCCGATGCCCCTTACCACTGGCCGCAGAGCAAGTGATGGGTGGAGGAGGGAGCTGGCAAGGCGATACGTCTTAGGAGGGGGCGAATCAGTCGTCGCGGCTGCAGTGGGCTGAGGGACAGCCCCAGCAGAGTGAGGCGGGACGGTCCGTTGTTCACTTGATGGAGTCCTAGGTTGGGATGGGGTGGTGGCTTAGTCGTGGAGCGGAGTGAATGGGGCCGCGGGTGGTCTGAGGTCATTCGTCTGCCCAGGGCGTCGTCTCCTGGCCTCTCATGCCCGCCCGTGCAGGTAGGCCTCATCAACAGGACAGGCTCTTCAAGCGCCCATTTAGAAGACGGGTGGATTGGCCGTGTGTGAGCAATGACGATCGTGGGTCTCCCGCGAATCGGCCTCTCATCAGCTGCTCCTGAAGTACGCTATGCCAGTCCACGCCCCGCGGGTGACTTGCCACCATCGAAGGTCAAACCCACGAAAGGAAGAGTGTCGCTATAAATGCGCCAGCGGAACATACTTGTTAAGCCTGGACCATCTCGGCGGGTAGTGTTAGGGCCTGCCTCTGGCGGCTAGATACTCGTTCTCCCCAGGAAGATCTTGGCTGTCCTTGAAGTCTCATCTCGTCCCTCAGCATGAGAGGTGATCCCATACGGTACCGGCGGAAATAAGAATTCATCTTTGGACTCCCAATCAATAAAGTCTTTGGGTTCTCGAGAGCCATCAAAGGCAGAGGACCTCAACCCTCACGCTCTACGCATCAGATGCGATGGTCTATATAAGCTAAACTGATCAGGGTGTCACTGTCGTGGTAATCTCGTCGTCACGAGATAAGTGAGCGGATACAGGGTGGCGCCCGGTGATCGTACTCCCGTCGTAGGGGTCGGCGTAGTCGGACGCGGTGGTGCGCGGCAGGGAATGTCACGATCATGGCGGGGAATACTCCGGTGGGGTCGTAGTCTCAGCGAGCGATCTTTGGTCTCCTCGAACGCCGGTGGTATACTGCGCCCTCGTGATAGGGATCAGGAGCGGACCGGATGCTCGGCGTCAGGTACCTATAATCACGAGCTCAGGTGTGGGGGCCGTGCGCGATCACCTCGATAATCGCAGCGATCATCGTAGGGGCCAGGCACCTCTGCGCGCCCATGGCTCGTCGGTGGTAGTCCCTCGAAGGGCCACCACGGCGGGCGATCATCATATCGCCTATGGGTGTAGGGTCGCTCGTGAGGACCCCTCAGTGGGCTGGGTCGTCGATCCCCTCCTTGAGTGCTCGAACGTCACCGTGGGCGCCTCGAGGCCCAGCGGGTGTCGGCCCGGGACCATGCGGCCCGAAGTGGATAGGATCGGGACTCCCATCTGCTCTGGGGCCAGCTCACCGTGCGGGCAGAGATCCGCCGTGGAAAGTGGGAATTCGCCTACGGAGGCGAGGCGGGGTCGGTCACGTCCTGGCGTACGTCTTTGAGCCCAGTAGAGGCCAGTTATCTGTAGTCATGTTGGGGCCTCCTGGCGCTGTAAATCGGGATCGGCCGAAGGGGAGTGAGCACGTCGTTGGATCGTCCGTCGGACGGGGAGGCTAGGAGGTCGGTCTCGGGGGGCGGACCGCCCTAACCGAGTGCGGCGGAGCCCGGAGGAGGAGAGCGGAGCACCTTCCCATCCGCCGTGGGCGCCGGGTGCCGGGACCCCAGAAAGGATCCGTGGGGAGATGAATCCCTCTCGACCCGCGGCTGCGGGCGACGCGTCTCGACAGCATAGCTGATGCCCGGCTATGGGAAAGAGGCTATCCCTAATGTGATGTGTGATCGTGAAGGATGATAACTATATGATGAATGATACTAAGTGCGGAATGTGAAATGGAGACGAGAGGCGGCGGCGCGATCCGGCCCGCTTGAGGCCCACAACCCACACCCATGCTCATAGAAAGGAAATAAGGTTCACAAAGGGAAAGGGCCTTAGGCTAGGGTCCGGAAACGAAGGGAACCCACCCCCAAGGCCTAAAAAGAGAGAAGAAGATATGCAAAGGCCCGCTTAAACACGTGCGGGCTACAAAAGTGCGAAATAAAGGAAAGGGTAGAACGATAAACTGCGCGCGCGAGCCCGATGAAGTCCGTGGTGGCGAGATGAAGTCCCTCACTTAGTGTAGTGAAAGTCGGCATCCTTCGTCTTCGCTGCGTCGAGGGGCTGGACGCGCATGGGTGTCGGCTCCTCCGGCGCCGAGTGTCATGCCTTGGTGGCGACGATGAGTCGTACGCCACCACTAAGGGAGAACAAGGGGAAATCTAATATGATGTAATAAATTGATAATGCAGACAAGCAGAGTGCCGTCTCGGATGTCGTCGCCGTAGGCCCTGAGGTGCGCCGAGTAGTGTCCGTCCG
>JAHCZF010000095.1:0-22839 GCA_024174645.1 Lemna minuta
AATAGATCCATCTGGAAAAATGGATTTATGGTTGTTCCATTTATCTCAATCTTTAGAGGTCTTTGACGGGTTGTGCCGTTTGTCTACTTTTATCCGTATTTTGGCCAGTGTCTTATTAGACTTGAAGAATTGGGCAAAGTGTTTCATTCATCTGAGCAATGAATCTTGTCTAAAATCTGAGCTTCCTTAAAGTTTTTCTTCAAACCCTGATCCACTCAGCTACACATATATTATACTGAAATTCAAAAGATAAAATCTTGTTTTGGGCATCTTGATCCTATCATTTAAGTACTTAAAAGGCAAATAAAAAGAATAATTATGAGGCAGGCGTGAGCTCAGATTTGCAACATTATAACCAATATGTCTAAATCATTTTTGTAGCACTAGTGCGATCCATGGCTTGTTGCTTCTTACTCCATGAGGAGATTAAGTTATCACCGTTAAGGGTTGCGCCCAAGGTCAACCTCCTGTCTGCCATAGTTTTCTTGTAGCCTCTTAAATAACATTGTACCTTTGTGAAGCCTCCACAAGAACTCTCACTCACAATTTGAGGCTTGGGAGTTTGCTGGCAAGCAGAATTAGGTCATGGAATAACTCAGACTCTCTTATTCAGCTGATAGTGGGACACAGATTCAATACCAGTTCAAAATTGGTTCATAGTTCAGGCTGTATGACTTCTTGAGCAAGCATTGCTTTGATTTTTGGAGTTTGATGCAAAATCAGCTCTTGATTAGATGGAGGCACTGGTGTGGAAACTAAGAAGCAGTCTGACAATGAGATATTTTTCTGATCCTTTTTAGATTCTTTTCCTTAAAGCGCTACACATTTTGAAGTCTTTGAGATTCTTCTGGACCAGGATTGATAAGAATTTTTCCCCCTCTTTTCTACACTATTGAGATGTTTTCTCTCAACTTGATCTTGTAATGTATGGAATGCGAGGAGAGAGAGATTCTGGAAATCATATTACTGAGCTATGATGTGCTAACGCCATCTTAATTTTATGATCTTTGCAGAACCCCTACAACGTGAACCTATTGATGGCAGGTTATGACAAGGGCATTGGCCCGTCTCTCTACTTCATTGACTACTTGGCCACCCTCCACAAGGTTGAAAAGGGTGCCTTTGGGTACGGCTCCTTCTTCTGCCTATCTCTCATGGACAGGCACTATCATGCATCAATGTCTCTCTCTGAGGCCATCCAGCTCGTTGATCAGTGCATCACTGAGATCCGATCCAGGCTTGTCGTTGCACCCCCAATTTCCTCATTAAGATTGTTGACAAGGATGGTGCCCGTGAGTATGCCTGGAGGGAGTCCATCAAGGAGACCTGAGGTTGATTCTTCTTCGTTTGGGGGTAAGAGTAGGATTATGTCATATTTTCGATCTATCCCTGGTTATAATTCTTGGTTAAATTGAGACTCCATCTGTTTTTGATTCGCTCTTGAATTATAAATGCATAAATTTCTTTTTTATATCATCTACGGTTGCAAGAGGGTTATAAATGCATCATAGATTCCTCTCAAAAAAATAAATGCATCATAGATGCCCTGCCTGTCAGCTGTGGATCGTTTATGATGTTATCCTTGGTCTCTTGCCCAGTTTCTCTGGTCTCTGTTTAAGATGTATGGAGACAAAATTTGCATCTAATCAAGACGAATGAAAATCAGTAAATTATTAAGAATATGAAGAGAAAAATAGTGACCAAGGATAAAGAACAGCCTATTGCTAATGGACTGCTTTCTGCTCTAAGCATCAAGTTCTCACTGACTCATCAATGGTCAATGCGGAAATATTGTTACCTGGGTAGAATTTAAGTTTTTCATAATTTATGCAATCACTGAACTGTGGGTTATAAAACACTGTATTGAGGATTGGGATAGTGTCTTCTGTTCTCACTAAGAGACAGCAAGAGGGAGAGGGTGAGATTATAGGGTGCACTTCTAATTTTCAATTTATAGTAGTTCTCTCTTTAATTTTCCCTTAGTAATTGTAGATTCTAAGAAAATGAATATCCACCCATTTCTGTGTTCCACTGTGATTTTGCTTTCCATTTCTATCATCATAGTCTAATTCTCGTCTCGAAAAGTTGATGATTCTCTGTCAAGACATACCGAATAATTACCTTTACTTCTTTCCTGATGATCTCAAGGTGAAGATTCTTTTTCTATCCATGGATGACAATGATAACTTGTGAGTTTAACGTGTTAATTCATAACATGACTGAATATTATTTCAAGATACAATACCTTAAAAATGCTTAATTTGCTGCACTATCTATTCATACAGATACTTCCTTTGGAAATTTATTAAGAAATGAAATTTGATTGATTTCTAAATGGTGAATACATAAAACCATGTCCTCAGTATTTTTTCATGATGATGGAAATTTTTAGAATTTTTTATTTTTACGTTTATTTCACTTACAATAATAAAAAAAGAAAGCTTTTCCAAGTCTTTTTGTTGGGTTCTTTGGTTGCTATATTTTCTGAAATTTTGATTAAAATATCCAATACACCGAAAAGCATTAAATATGATATCACAATACCAAGCCACCAAGAATATATGATCCTATTTGTCTAATATGTATGATAAAATATACAAGATTTTTTTTAAAGTAGTTCTTAAAGCTATTTAAGAGTCTAGCCTGTAACGGTATTTACACGGTCTCTGGATGTTTGAATCTCTTCACCAAGAGAGAAAGAGAAGAAATGAGAGAATTCTCACAAAGCTTGCATGAGTACCTTAAGTTCAAAGCGCCGTTTTGATCTTATTTATAGACATTTAATATGAGGTATAAAAACTCTCATAATTCGATATATATCTACCAACATTTATAGACCTAATGTGTGTGACCCTCTTCTGAGTACATATATCTCATTAGATAATAACTCTATACACTAAATAACACATTATTGGTCAAACTTTAATTGATTATCTAAATCTACAAATAAATTAGTGTTAATCAATGATCGGTGCTGTCGATAAGTTGAGGTGGGTCACTGTTGGGTGCCAAGCTACACCTACGTACTCTAGAAGATATGAGGCATGTAAGAACTCACTTATAAAACTTTTCTATTATTAATTATTATGTATGTATAATCTTTCTCACCCGCATGAGACTCAAGGAATGACTTAGGTAATGGTCAAACTGGTCAAACCCTAATTGACTCACTCAAGTTAGTATTGTTGCATGTAGAAATCATCGTGAACTCCTTCGATATTTCTACCGGCCTTCCAGCCAAGGATTTTATCGAATCTCATTCTTAGAGTCAATCACCCTCAAATACCGAGGGCGTAATGATCACATCTTGGAGAATTCATTCTGAACTTTTTGGAAAGGAGGGAGTAGGCGGTGGGAGTGTTAGCCGAATGCTCAGAGCTAAATTATGTTCTACAGGTTCCGAAGGTTTTCCGAAGGTGTAGAAGTAAACAGTTCCAAAGGTTATCCGAAGGTGTAGAAGGGTTCAGAGTTTATGATGAAGAGAAGAGAAGAGAAGAAATAATGGTGGTGCCTTTCGAAGAATGACTACAAACCATTGTAGGATAGGCTCAAAAATAGGAGTTTGGGTGGATGGAAATGATTCAAACATGGAATCTAATTCCATCATGGTTCCTGGAACAGGTTCAGCATGAAGGTAACTCGAAGTGTTAGATAACTTCGTTACCTGGAGGAAGCACATTGCAAGGAAACTCCAGTGGGCGTGCACTTTCAATGGTTCTATGGTAAGGCATATCTTTAGTATGAAATAGGAGCTTTATCGCGCGCGCCCTCAAAAAAAAAGAATAAGAGCGGGCTTTTTTTTTTTTATGCTCCACTACGAAGCGTCAGTGTCGAAAAACGAACGTTGAACAAACTTTCTTCAATCATTCATTCGATAGGAACCCGGAGGCAGGACACATGCAATTCACTCGGCCTATTCAACTTTAGGTTATGAAATAAATTGATTTATGTGTGTTATATAAAGCTCTGCTCTCACGTTCATATACCATACCATGGGGAAGAGGACCGAACGGAACCTTAGTGGCTGGGAAATAAAAATCCCGCGGAAAATGGGATTATCTGGAGATGCAGAAAAAGCCCGGGGGCAAAGTCAACCTAACCTCACTTTTTTCTTGCAGAACCTTCGGATAACCTCACAGATTCCACTCAATCTTTTACACCGATGTTTCGTACTCTCTCGACCAGGTCATCATAAGAAAATACTGAAAGAAAAAGATTTCCGAAGTGAGAGAAGGTTCCGAAGGTTATCCGACGCAGGTAATGCTAATTCTCTTTTCTTCTTAAAATAAGAACCTGCTGAAAAAGGCAAGATTAGCGCTAAGAAGCAACCCTTGTTTAAGTACTAGCGTCCCACTTTGTTGTACTTTACTTGACTCTCCCCCGCTTTCTTTCTTTCAGAACCTCAGCCGCCAGGGGCTGGCTTATGTAGTGGTCGGCATTCCTACGTGCTCCTCTTTGCCCCCCCTACAGGAGATTCGATAAAGGTTACGAAGTCAAAGTTACGCTTTGGTTACGAGGGTGACCGGGGTGACGGTTTATGGATGGATTCAGTGGTAGTCTCTGACTCCCTCCAACTCCATCAATATCAACAACATGTCGTGACCATGACGGTTTGTTCCGGCTTTGTTGACTTTGTCAGAAAAGACAGTAGGTTTCGGGGGTTCATTGATTAGTAAACCTACGATGCTGGTAAGGTCGGGACCGTGGTCGTCCGTCTCCGGTTTGCCGGCCGATAAGATCACTGAAATTGACCAGCCAGCTGGGTTGATTTGGCTATTCCTTTCTATTGAAAAGGAGTCAGCTGTCTGCGCGAGTCACCTTCTTCTAGGCTCCGAGTCACCTTCTTCTAAGCTCCGCTGGACGACACGGCATTCTCGTTCAACCGGCCGGAAAGAGTACAGTGGTGAATAAGGTTGGAATCCATAGAGAATTTAGGTAAAACCAGACAAAGAATTATGGTGAGAAATTAGGGATTTTGACAAATTTAGAAAGAGAACTCAAAGACAAATCCACGGAATCAAAAATCCATCGATTTGGATCAAGATTCATGGAGAAATCAAAGAGCAAAAGTTAGGTAGAAAATCGATCGATAGGAGAGAGAAAAATTGAAATTAATCTAAAATTAACCTAATCTATGATTTGAAATTCAAAGATAATGATATAGGACAAAATATTAAGATGAAAACGCATAATCTAACTCGAAGCTGCGCTTGAATTGATCCAATTGATTGCCGGATCAAGGGCTTTTTATTCTGCAATTTTGAAGACAAAATTTGGCATTCAAGAGGTGATTTCTCCTTATTCTTTCGACAAAATCTTGATTTTAAACACTCCGTAGATGCAGAAATGAGTCTAGAAGAGGAAGAAATCCAAAGATTCAAGGGTTGAGATGTCTAAATAGTTCGATTGCTCAAAACATCCTAGAATGGTTTACATCGTCAAAGAACATGCGTATGTATAGGAAGATTTGGGCGTAGCTGCTTGATTTGGCATTAAATCTTCGATCAACGGCTCTGATGAAACACTTGGATGCGAATTGTTACGTTTAAGTTATGTTTGTTTGATCAAAGATGGATTGCTGAGATTTTGTCACGTCACACGTGAAGAAAAAATGCCATGAAACACTTGCCGTTTGATCTTCATTGTTCGCTTTCGATGTGTACACATGTCTATGTGAATCCATCGGTTAGTTTTAATCTCAGCCATTATTAACTCATTAGATGAATGGCTGAGATTAAACCATTTTAAAATGATTCGTTCACAAACTGTTACTCGCCACGTACCCCCTCTTTATGTAAAAATTGACGATTGTGATTGATTTCACGCAATCGCATGCTCCAGATTGTGCCACGTCACCTGTGCATATAAATAAATACAAATAGTCACACATGACAAACAATCAAAGCGAAATGTTGTGTATATAAAGCGCGTAATCTTAATGGGTTAGCAAAAATCCATTAATCGATGCTTAACCCAGTAATGACGTGCATATACACACGTGCACACGTTTGCCACATGGCGCGCACACAGTCCACCACGTGGCGCACAATAATAGGCCACGTGGCGTGCACACAGCTCGCCACATGGCGACACATAAACGACTTCACCACATTAGCCCCACGTCAACGCAGTTTTTAATACAATTTTTGTATTCTTTTTAATTCAAAATAAATCAAAATAAATTGAAATAAATTCATAAAAAATCAGAAAAATTCCAAAAAGTCCTTGAAAATTAGAAAATTCATAATTTTTAAATACAACTCCAAATTAATCCAAATTATTTTTTTTCAATCAGAAATAAAATAATTTTCAAAATTGCAATTTAATAAATAATAAGAGAATAAAATTTTATTTAAAAAATATAGTGACTTCTCTTAGAAAATAAAACTTAAAAAAATTAATGAGATTATATAGAAAAAATTTCTCTTATTATTTAACATCAAAACCCAATTATAATCTCAAATTTATTTGTGAATAATCTAGTCTAAAATATATTATTTAATGATGCATAACTATCCCTAAAATAACGCATTTTGAGATTATAACTTAAAATTGCATGAAATGATATATATGCACTCAAAGTATGATAACATGCATAAGAATTAAATGTTTTATGCCTTAATTTTGCATTAATAATCATATAATTGCATGTGTAAATTGCATATTATCAAATACCAAAAACAAAAATCTAGGGAGGAGAATTGTAGGGAAGTAAATAAGGAGAGGAGGTAAGTGCAAAAGAAATATAGGAAGAGAGAGCGTAAGTGACGAGTCTTTAGAATGAGAGTGAATCACATGCTAGCAATCCTTAGTGGGAGAAAATAGAGGGAGAGAGATAGTAAGAAAAAGAGGAGGATTCTTAAAGGAATTTTAGAGGTAGAAAGAGTGATTATGGGGGGGGGGAGAGAGAGATAGTAAGAATAAGAGGAAGATTCTGAGATGAATTTTAGAGGTAGAAAGAGTGATTTCGGGAGAGAGAGAGAGAGATAAAGAGAGCAAATGTGAGAGATGACAAGAAGAGTGGTTGAGAGAGAAGAAGAAGACTCAAATGATTAAACAAGAGAGAGGGCTAACTAGAGGAAAAGGGAAAAGTACAAAACAAATGATTGGTAGGCGTGACAGGAGAATGACATGTCGTGGCAGGCGAATGACATGTCGCCACATGGGGACGTGTATACGTGGCATGTGGCACACATGTGTGCGTGCCTGTGAGTGCGTGGGCACATGTATGTGTACATGTGGCGTGCACATTATAGAGCGCGAGATCTCATGAATCAATCGCGATCATCGATTTGCACTTAAAGAAAGGGGTATGTGGTGCATAACGGTTCGTCATCAAATCATTTTAAAATGACTTAATCTGAGCCATTCATCTAAGGAGTTATAACAACTGAGATTAAGAGTGACTGATGGACTCCCTTAGACACGTGTACACATCCAAAGGATCCGATAAAGATCAAACGACAAGCGTTATATGAAGTTTCTTCTTTAGGTGTAACATGGTGAAATCTCAGTGCTCCATCTTCGATCGAATAGACATGAATTAAACCTAACGATTTCCATCCAAGCATTTCATTAGAGCCCTTGATTAAAGATGAAATGGCACATCAAATAGTCATTCCCAATTTTGCCTTATACATACGCATGTTCTTTGACGATGTAAAGTATTCCTACATGTTTTCGAGTAATCAAATTTTTAGAGATCTCAATCTTTGAATCTCTTGCTTTCCTCTTCTTCTAAATCAATTTTTCATCCAAGGAGGTGTTTGAAAGTGAGATTCCGTTGAGAGAGTAGGGAGAAATTGCCTCTTGAATTTCGAAATACGTCTTCAAAATCACAGAATGAAAAGGTCTTGATTTGACGATCAATTGGATCATTTCGAGCACGATTTTAGGTTAGATTACATGTTTTCCTCCTAATATCTCATTGTGTATCATTAGATTTTACTGTCAAAGCTTAGATTAGTCAAATTTTAGATAATTTCTTGATTTTATGTCTCTTTGCGAATGATTATTCTCTCTAATTTGTGTTCCTTTATTTCTTTGTGAATACTGATCCGAATTGCATGATTTTCGATTTTGTAGATTTTTCTTAGAGTTTTCTCCCCTAATTCACTAAAATTCCTGATTTTTCGTGTCAATTCCTTCTCTGATTTGATCAAATTTGAAGAAATACCTAAAAAATTCCCTAATTCTCTGTGGATTCGAATTGTATTCACCATTATACACCAACTTTATTCACCAATAGTATTCATCATTGTTAAAGCCTCCACGACTCCACTCTCTCTCCAATTGGGCTAAGCCCATTTTCTCTCTCCTCTCTCTCCCTCACTCTCCTATATAACTACGTCGCATGTAGCCGTCCCATCAGACGGTTTATTTTTTCTTCAAACCCTAGTCTCCTTCTTCCTCTCTCTCGGGGTGTCTCTCTTTCACATGGTATCAGAGCAAACCTAGAGGGTAGATCTAGGGTTTGCCCTGCCTTGCGACGCCCTACCTTGCGCCGCCTTACCCTGCGACGCTGCCCAGCTGCACCGTCTTGCGACGCCGCGACGATCCATCTCCCTGCCTTCCTACTGGACGGCGATCCGTCTCCCTGTCTTCCGCCCTGCAGACGCCTTGCAGAGGCCGCCGACCTGCCGCCGATCTGCCGCCGACGACGTCGACCTGCAGACGCCGTGCAGACCCCGCCCCTGCGGAAACGTCCTCCCGTGGTATCCCTGCGAAACCGTCCTGCGAAGTCCAACTTACCCCTGCGAAACCGCTCTGCGACGTCCGCCGACTCGCCACTGACGACGTCGACTGCGCAGACGCCGTGCAGCTGCCGCCGACTCGCCACCGACGACTGACGCAGACGGCGGCTGACCCGTCCCGCCCCGCATACGCCGCCAACCTACCGATCCTGCGACGTCTCGCCGACTGCGCGCCAGCCGACGCTCGACCTGGGAGACGCCGTGCAGGAGCTGCGCCGACCTGGCTGCGCGACCTACTCGCCTGCCGCGACCCCCGACGCCCCGTCGCTAACGCCGACTCCGACGCCCCGTCCGCCGTTGCGCTCGCTGCTCTTCCATTGTTTGGCCGGTCCCGTCTAGTCGGCCGTCGGCCCTGCCTCACGCCTCGCCTCTCGCATCATCACCGCTGCTACTCTCCTCATGGCCGAGCCGATCACGGGTCGTCATCCTCTGATGTCACTCAGCCCTCTCATCCTCCGGAGTCGCTCGGCGAGGCCTTCTCAACGGACGGGGTTGCCTTGGCAATCCGGAAAGCACTCTATCGTGAGTGCCCTGCCATGCCGAAGCATACACATTTGACGGGTCCAATTATGGGCCCCTGGAGGGTTCTTTCTTGGAGTTCCTCAATGCCCACGGTCTTCGACATCATTTGGATCGATCCCTCGCCGAAGGAATCGGACCGGAGTACTTAGAATGGAGCAGACTGAGTCCGCGGTATGTTCTCGGCTTATCTCTAGTGTAGCGACTCATATCATGGAGCCACTCAGCATGACCCGTCTGCCCGCGCTTTGTGGCTCAAGTTGGAGACGATGTATGCCAACAAGAGCAACGTAGTTTCGGACGGCTTCGCCTACATGAGGAGCTATTTGCCCTGTCGCCAGGGGAACCCGGACTCTCCGAGAGCTACTATGGATCGGCCGATGCCATTTTCACTAACCTCGAGCTTTATCAGCCCACTGGTCTTGGATCTTGATACCCTTAGACGGTACTCGCGACGAGCTCCGAGCGGGAGCATTTCTCGCCGGGTTACGTCTTGAGTTGGCTGACATGATCCGAGGACAGGTGCTTTGGAGGATCACGGCATACCCACCGAGGAGATCTTTGCGGCCGCGCTTCGAGTGCAGGACAGCCTGCCTACCTCCTAGTCCTCGCAGCCTCTCAAGACTTCCGCCCTCATCGCAACCGGCGGGGCTCCCCAGCGGAGCACACCTTTTCGTGAAGACCCGAACTCCTATCCACCCTGCAAGTACTCGTGGGAAGACGTCTCTACCCGTCGAGAAGTGCTGAAGGAGTTCGAAGCGTGCTTAGGGCTATGGCTCGCTCTCTCGGAGGCAAGACATCCTCGACTCGTCCACTAGGCGGACGGTCATCATCGACTACTCCCTCGGCTCGGCACGGCTCAACCTCGCCTCTATCTCCCTGGAGCTGGCCTACATTCGGCATCACGGGCCTCTTTCACTTTTGTCCGACCACGGCACCATCAGCCCGGGCCTTGTGGCACCGACGAGCAGCTTGGTGTCATATGCGGGAGGACGGGGCACTTCTCCAGTACGCCGTCTCACCTCAACTCCTCATATTACTTCTTGGGTTATTGACTCGGGGGCATCTTTCCCATATGATCTGCTTCCCTCTCGTCCTCACTGCTTATCGGCCTGAAACTTCGATAACATGCGATATTTACATGCATAAAAACATGATTTTTTTGATGCATATTTAAGTATAAATGATTTCATTTTCATGCATGTTATCATACTTATATGTATTTTTTTCTATTATTATATGAAAAGTCACTATATTCTCAAAAATACTTTAAATAAGGGTTAAAAAAATAATGATTTTTAAGATGAATAAATTAATAACCCATCTTTATTTTGAGATTATAGATGTTTTTTTAGAGTTAAAATAATGAGAGAAAGCATTTATAGACATTTATTTATATTTTTCCTAAGTTAAAATCTCTTAAAAAAATAACTATA
Source organism: Lemna minuta (assembly GCA_024174645.1). NCBI lineage: Eukaryota > Viridiplantae > Streptophyta > Magnoliopsida > Alismatales > Araceae > Lemna > Lemna minuta. The sequence goes on from JAHCZF010000095.1 coordinate 10,709, forward strand.
TTTTTTTGAAAATAAAATTTAAAACTCTCATTATTTATTAATTTTTGACTTTTTTTAGAATAATAGATAATTAAATTTTTGGATCAAATGAAAGAAATTTGGATTAAATTTCGGAGTTATATATTAAAAGTTATGAATTTTCTATTTTTAGGGATTTTTCCGGATTTTTAAACTATTTTTTTCTTATTTTTATTTTTCGATTTTTAACCGTTTTTTTAATAAATAAAAATAATAAAAAAATAATAAAAAGGGGCGCGGGGCCCGCGTGGATGCGACGTGGCACGCGAGGCCACGTGGCGGCGCCACGCGGACCGCGCAGCGACGCCTACGTGGCGCGGATATATAGATTATATATTTATAATTTATCTTATATAAAAGGGGTCTTTGTCCTTCCCTATATGGGAAGGGTCATACCCTTTTGAAAAGCAGTCGGAGTATTATAAACCCAACGGTTTCATTAAATAAAGTCAGTGTGGGACTAAAATTTTGTGTCTTACTTACCTTGCGGGCGACGTGGCGCAATGTGGAGCGACGGATTAAAGGCCGATCGATCGACGGGCGTCGATCGCGTGGAGCACGGACCACCGGATCGCGATCAAGACACGTGCTGAAATTCAAAGCGTTATAACGGTTGTGATGCGATGCGGCGGGCGCATCCCGGAGCCGTCCGTCCAAGATCGAAGGGGCGAAATCGAAGGCGTTTTTATAACGTCTCTCTTACGATCACATCTGGACCGTCCCATCGCGATCGGACGGCTAGGATATTTTCAAAAACGGTCCACGATGGGCCAGTTTCATCGTAACCGCTCGATCGAAAAGCGATCGGACACGGTTCTGAATTTTTGCCCTATAAAACTATGTGTTATTCGTCGTTCTTAGACATCCGAGTGAGAATCAATCTAATTGAGTGTCTAGACACCTTCCTCACTTGTTTCTCTCGAGTTCTTCCTCTTCCTCTTCAAATTCCGCGTCCAAGGAGGGGTAGAAGTCGAGATTTGGCGGAGTATTGAGTGAGAAATCGCAGCTTAAAGTTCGTCAAGGCGTTCTTGATTTTCTCCGCGATTAATCGGCTTAATCACGGCGATTTGATCACAAAACGAGTTTAGTGGAAGCAGTTTTGCATGATTTACCTCCCAATCAAGTTTAATTTCTGTTTAGAATAGGATTTCCATTTCAATTTTGTTGAATTTCTTCTAAAATCGCGATTTTAACGATACGAATTTTCGCTCCACTTCGAAATTTGATTTCTCCGCGAAATCAAGTCCAAATTGGACGATTTTTGATTCCGTGGAATCGATTTCAAGTCTTCTTCCTAAAAATACCATTTTCCCCAATTTCTACCATCAATTTCTCGTCCGATTTGACGAAATTCTAAAAGATCTCTTGAAAATTCCTAAATTCCCTGTGGATTCGACCCGTATTTACCATTATACCCTTGAATTCGATACATTTTCATCAAATTGGTAAGTTCGGTATTATTTTTGACGCGATCCAGCTTGAAATCGACGACCTCGCGGTTTTGTCTCGTCAACTTCCATTCCTGACGTCCGTATTGCTGACGGTCGTTCCTGTCTTGTCCTTGGCTCTGGCCAGTCTCGTGCCACCTCTTCCCTTCCTATACAGAACGTCCTGTATATTCCTGGATTCCCTATGAATCTGCTGTCCATCAGTGCGATCACTAAAGCCCTTCACTGTGGTGTATTTTTCTTTCCTCATCACTGCGTCTTCCAGGATCTCGACACGGGCCGGAGGATTGGACTGGGCCGTGAGAACGGACGAGGCATCTACGAGCTAGTGGCTGATATTCCATCTACGGGACTTCAAGCCCTTTTTGCACTTTCTGCTTCCTCTAGTTCCCTTCATGACTCTTTTTTGTGGCACTGTCGATTGGGGCACCCTAGTTTTGTCAAACTTAAAGAAACTCTCCCTTGGTTAAACTTATCTGAGTTTCATTGTGAGTCTTGTGAACTAGGGAAGCACCATATATCATCGTATCCATCGCGCATCGGTCCACTTACCCACGCCCGTTTGACTTGGTCCACTTTGTGATGTTTGGGGGTCCGGCCCCGCATCCATCACCTACGGGAGGAAAGTACTACATGGTGTTCGTTGATGACTACACCCGGGCGAGTTGGACATATATCTCGAAGAGTCGAAAGGAGGTACTTTCTCGAGTTCAGCACTTTCTACTTGAGATTATTACCCAGTATGACACGATAGTCAAAGTCCTCTGCACGGACAATGCTCTTGAGTTTACTCAAAAGGCGATTGAGGAACTCATGTCGGCTCATGGTATAGTTCATCGGACTACACCTGCCCCATACACCTCGCAGCGAGAATGGGGTGGCCGAGCGGAAACATCGACACCTCCTGGACATGGTACGCACACTGCTACTTGCTATGAGCGTACCTGAGTATCTCTGGTGCAACGCTGTTCTGACTGCTACATACGTGGTGAACCGTCTTCCATCTGCCGCTCTTGGAGGTGCAATTCACCTTCAACGATTGACTCCTGCCGCTGATATCTTCTCCCTACCACCTCGAGTATTCGGCTGCACTGCCTTTGTCCAGGATCACTCCCCCGGCCTCTCCAAGCTGGCTCCTCGTGCACAAAAGGGTGTGTTCGTCGGTTACTCTCGGACTCAGAAGAGCTACCGTGTGTACTTTCCCGATCGGCGTCAGTACGTTACCTCGGCCGATGTGACCTTCCATGAGGACGTTCCCTACTTTCCTTCTACTCAGCCTGGCGAGGATCTCTCCTCTCCATCCCTTCTTCCTTCGGTATCTGCTACCACTGTTACCGATCTCCCCATGACTGTCCCGATTCCCTTGCCTGAGGCGTCACCCCCTTTGGCATCTCTCTAGTCTGATCCATCCTCTGAGCCGGAACCTCCCTCCTTGCCCCTATCCATTGTTCTGGCTACATCACCTTCCCCTTCCCCGCCGCCTCCCGTCTCTGACCTTGACCTTCCCATTGCCCTTCGCAAGGGCACTCGCCAGTGCACGCAATACCCTATCGCCCATCATGTCTCTCCTGCCCGCCTTTCTCCTTCCTATCAGTCATTTGCCTTTGCCGTTCTAACCGAGTCAATTCCCAAGTCGTATATTGAGGCGTTGCAGGTACCGGCGTGGAAAGCGGCGATGGATGCGGAGTATGCGGCCTTCATCCAGCGGGAGACCTGGACGCTGGTTCCTCGGCCTCTTGATGCCAATGTTGTCTCCTGCAAGTGGGTGTACTCCCTCAAGTACAATCCTGATGGCTCCATCGCTCGCTACAAGGCGCGCCTCGTGGCCCGTGGCTTTTCTCAAGCCTACGGTCTTGATTATCATGAGACATTCTCACCTGTGGCGCGCCTCAGCTCCATCCGTGTTCTCTTCTCCATCGCTCTGGATCAGTCCTGGTCGCTTCATCAGCTGGACGTGTCCAATGCCTTCCATTACGAAGACCTTGATGAGCAGGTATTCATGGAGCAACCGCCTGGGTACAATGCTCAGGGGGAGTCTTCTACGGTGTGTCTCCTCAAGAAGGCTATCTATGGGTTGAAGCAAAGCCCGCGTGCGTGGTTTCACAAGTTCTCGCAGCTGCTCTTCTCGTATGGCTTCGTCTCTCAGTCTCCGATCCATCTGTCATGCGGAAACGCACCCCGCATGGATGTGTTATCTGGCTGTGTATGTGGATGACATCATCATTACTGGTAGTGACGAAGCCGAGGTGACTGCGACCAAGGCCTATCTGGCTCAACACTTCGTGACACGAGACTTGTCTTCCCCTAGGTACTTTCTTGGCCTTGAGATAGCTTATCGTCCGGGGCAGATGTCCATTTGTCGAGCGGAGTACGTGCTTGATCTCTTTGGAGGAGACGGGGATGCTTTGGGGTGCAAGCCGGCCGCTTCACCCATGGAGCGAGAATGTGGACTGGTGGGACAATGCTACTGCACTTCTCGAGGATGCAGGCCTCTACCGCCGACTTGTGGGGAAATTGATCTTCCTCACCGTGACTCGCCCGGACATCTCCTATGCGGTTAGTGTCTTGAGTCAGTTTATGCAGGCTCCTCGTACTATCCATCTGGAGGGTGTCTATCGGGTTCTGTCGTACCTTAAGAGAGCTCCGGGGAAGGGCCTCTTGTATCGGCGACAGGGTCATCTCCACATTGAAGCCTTCTCTGACTCTGGGTTCGCTGGTGACAAGGAGGATCGGAAGTCACATGGTGGATATGCCACCTATGTTGGAGGTAACCTGGTCACATGGCGCTCTCAGAAGCAGTCTATCGTGTCCCGCTCTAGTGTTGAAGCCGAGTATCGAGCCATGGCGGATACCACGGCAGAAATGTTGTGGTTACGTTCTCTTCTCACCGAGCTTGGCTTCCCACCAGAAGGGCCTATGCAGATGTACTGCGATAACATGGCTGCTACCTTTATCGCCAGTAATGCGACGTTCCATATGCGAACGAAGCATATTGAGATCGATCGCCACTTCATACGACGATGACGTCGTTAACTGCACCATCTGTACCCCACACGCCGCTTCCGCGCATCAGTTGGCAGACATCTTTACTAAAGCCCTACCAGGTCCTGCATATGAGACCATCGGGTCCAAGCTGGGCATGTTTGACCTCCACGCTCCAGCTTGAGGGGGAGTGTTAAAGCCTCCACGACTCCACTCTCTCTCCTATTGGGCTAAGCCCATTTTCTCTCTCCTCTCTCTCCCTCACTCTCCTATATAACTACGTCGCATGTAGCCGTCCCATCAGACGGTTTATTTTTTCTTCAAACCCTAGCCTCCTTCTTCCTCTCTCTCGGGGTGTCTCTCTTTCACAATCATTATACTATTCAATTATTGATTATAATCTTAAATTGGTGAGTTTGGAAACTTTTTTCACACATCTCCATGTGTTTTCAACAATTGCACACATATGTTTCATCATTTATAAACATGTTCTACACTCATTTATGTCTCCATTGAGGATTTACAATCAAGATTTTGTCATGACAACTAAGAAAATTCATAATTTTTTTTATAAATTTTCATGTAAAAAATATTAGGATGAAAAGCCCTTGATCAAGAGATTGATAGGGTCAATTTCATCATAATTTTAATGTTAGCTAGGTGTCATATTTTCCATAATCTTTCATTTGTAGTGGTAGATTTTATTCAGAATGGTAGAGTAATTGAATATGAACAATTTTTACCACTTTCACTATCTTTCTTAGTGAATTTTTCTCTTTTAATATCTCTAGAGTGAATTCCAAGTTTCGTGGAATTTGATTCATTGAAAGTATCTTTGACTCGTCTTTTTTGGTATACATGTTTCTTAAACCTAAACTATTTACATTGTGAAATTACTCTAAATATAATAACTTTAAAAGTAGAACCTAATTTTCTATGAACTTTAGGTCTTATTTACTAAATTTAGGTATGTTCATCATCACTTTAGTTTTAGCTATGTTTTGACTAGTAATCTTGTGTATTCATTGAGCACACATGGATGACATGAAAATTAAGACATTAGTATCATAGATTTTATGCACTTATTTAGCTCAAAACAATCCTAAATACATGTTAATATTTTTTAAATGAATAAATGTATGTATAAAAATATATTATAATTTTTAGAGATTTTATTGTACATCATGGAATTCTATGATGTTAGAATAATGAAGTAACTAGTTTATTAAGTCTAAAAACAATTTTATGATGTAAATGGTCATAAAAGTGTGCATCCAATATACCCATGTGCAATGGGATGACCAATAAAATTAGCCTTTTCACATAATTACAGCATAAAGAACATGATACCTACTGCCTCAAGTTCACTAAAACACAAGAAAAGTGTTAGGACTCACACATGACTAACATAATTAGAAATTATTGCAAGCTAGTTTTGTTGCAGAACCTTAGAGAACATTGTTACTTTAAGATTTTTATGCCATAAAATTTTGTAATGTGAAAATTTCTCATGAAAAATTAGAGGTGAAACTACCTTAATTTCTTTCATTAGCAATAAATTTCTAAGGAAATGAAAAATAATTTATAAGGGACCACTGTGAACACTTCTAGCCAATGGCTAGTCATTAAGTATGGGATTGACAAAGTGAATCCGCGCGGTTGTTAAATACACACAGATAAGCATCAAAATAATTACCAAACTCACTAATTTTAAGAATTAATCACAAATTAAATAGCATAGTGGTGAATAAGGGTCAAATCCACGGAGAGTTAAGGTATTTTCGAGGTGATCAATGAAATTTGATCAAATCAAATAATGAATTGAGGTGAGAAATTTGGGATTTTGATAGATTTGGAAAGAGAACTTAAAGACGAATCGATGCAATAAAAAATCACTTGATTTAGATCAAGATTCATGGAGAAATCACAGAGCAAATTAGGTAGAAATTTTCGAACGGGAAGAGAGAGAAATCCGAAATTAAAAACAAAATTGATAAAATATACGATTCTGAATTATAATCTAATGATACAAGACAAAAGATTAGGAGGAAAACACATAATCCAACCTGAGATAGTAATCGAACTGATCTAATTGATTGCCGGATGAAAGGCTTTTTATTCCGCAATTTTGAAGACGATCGTCGGCATTCAAGTGGCGAATTCTTCCTATTCTTTTGAAGAAATCTCACTTTCAACCACTACGTTGACTCGAAAATGTGTCTCAAAGAAAAAAAACAAGATATTCAAAGATGGTGGTGTCTAGATGGTTTGATTACTCGAAAGAATCCAAGAATGATTTACATTGTCAAAAACATCTCAATTTAATAGGGCAAATTGGGCGTAACTGTTTGATCGTGGTTTAATTCTTCGATCACCGCTGAGATGAAATGCCAAGCTTTGAATTGTTATGGTTAAGTTGCATCCGTCTGATCCAGAATGGAATGCTGAGATCTCGTCACCTCACACGTGAAGAAGTAATGTCAAAAAATGCCCGCCATTTGATCTTGAACTGACGCTCTTGGATGCTTTTCGTCAGTTTTAATCTTAGCTGTTATGACTCCCTCGATTGATGGCTGAGATTAAATCATATTTAAAACGATTCGTCGACGAATCCAATTGTGCTGCATACCCCCTGACTTATGTGACGATCGCCGGTTTTAATTTAATGCATGAATCGGACGCCCTACGTAACGCCACATCACTTGCGCATGTTAAAACAAAGACATAGTCCCACATGGCAAAAATCGAGGTGAATGCACGCGTATATAAGTATTATGTGAATAAAGAGATAGCAAAAATCCTTAACATGCTGCTTTCTCTTTAATCACACACACACACCCGCACACCCGCACACACGGGTGCACACACACGCACTCACACACGCGCACAAATATACATGTGTGTGACACGTGGAGGTCTTCATGTGGCGCCACTCTTTTCGTCTACACCATGTTAGCTGCCACATCAGCACGCGATAAAAATTTTTTTTATTTCATTTTAATTCAAAATAAATCGAACTAATGTCATTAAAAAATTCAGAAAAATTCCAGAAAAATCCCTAAAAATAGAAAATTCATATCTTTGAAATGAAACTCCAAATTAATCCAATTTTTTTTCATTGGATCATAAATTAAATTATCTATCATTATTCTTAAAAGTCAAATTTAATAAATAACAAGAGAATAAATTTTTATTTTAAAAATATACTCATTTCTTGTAAAATTTTAAACTTAGAAAATAAATGAGTGTATAAAAAGTATTTTCTCTTATTATTTAACATGAAAACCTTATTATAATCTCAAATAAAGACTGGGATAATCTAATCTTAAAAATATTTCTCTTAATTTATCATAATTAACTCTAAATTAATGCATGTTGAGATTATAACTTCTTTTTTATAGAATGGTAGATAAGCACTAAAAATCATGATAACACGCATTAGAATGGAATGTTTTACGCCTTAATTTGCATTAATAATCATATATTGCCCAAACCACTCCATATGGCACATCTCATTTGTTGTCTGGTCTATATATTCACATGATAGGTGGATATTGATGTACTCATGATGATTAAAGCTTCGCATGATTGCTGTTTCTAACAAGGCATTTCCATGACTTCGTGAGAGTTTATGTGAAAGTTAACAAGATAGATTATTTGATTCTCCACTCATGCAAGCAATGCTGCCATATGTCTGATTACTTTATTTTAAACTGCCCTCACCTATCACAGAACCATGCACCCAAATGTTTAAGCAAAGATTAGAACTTGCTTCTAAACTTCACAAAATTGATGCTCAAGTTTTTCTTGTGCCTCTTGTGATAAAACAAAATAATAGTCCCATAAGGATAAAAAATTCAATGGCTTGTATTATGATGGCTATGACTTATATGATATATAAAAATGAACACATAGAAACATCAATGATTAAGAGCTTTCCATATTCTGCCCTTCTTCACATGCAAGGGACTTAGGTGTTTGTGGTAGGTAACATGATATGGCCACCCAAATACAAGTTGTGAAGGCTCCATCCCTATGACACTTGAGCACCTTGTAAGCATGCAAGAGATTAACTTTCTTCTCTTTTATTTTTTATTAATTTATTTATTTCTTTATTTTAGGAAGAATCCATTTTTATAGGAAGACAAAGGGGTATCAAGGTATTCTCAAGGGACTTCACCTCCTTAGGAAGCAATAAGGTTACCACCTCGTAGAGGGTGAGTACCCTAGCTCCTAGGGTGATAGTTATAGGGCCCTCCTCCTTTGAAAGGCCATGTAAAGTCCACAAGATGTGGTTACTAATTTTACCTATTGATTCAATTTTCACCATTCTTTAAATGGCACCAAAAGAGATAAAATATCCACCCTTGATGCAAGGGAACTTCTAACCCGAGCATATAAAAGATTCTTGTTCTTTAAATTTTTTTAATTCTTTGGCTCTCTCAATAGTATTAGGTTGTTAAAAATAAAATGAGAGGCTTAGGGCCTAGCTTGGAATGATTTGGTGTTGAAGCTTGTTTCAGAGGCAAGATCAAACGTACAAATGAGGTCAAATTGGGACCAATGTAACTCAGCTTAAGAGTGGCATCAAAAACACAATTCATGCAAGGATTTCGATCTACATTTTTCTTGAAATTACCTTATGAACTTCCTTTCATTTATATAGTTTAGATTTTTTCTTTTATTCATAGAATTTTTTTATCATTACCTGATTTCTCGATTTCTCACATTTCTTCCACCATCTTCTATTCCATCTCTTTGATCGCTTCATTCCCTCCTTCCTTTCTCAATATCATCTCACCTTTTCTTAAAAAATATAAATATGTAACTATATTTTTATAATTATGCTCATACCATACTCCATTTTTTGTCCTTTCATATTTCTCCACAATCCCTTCTATTATTATTTTCTCTATAGCATATCCCTTCTTCTTGAAATCACTAGTCTCATTACTCTAAAATTTAGATCATCATTGCTTAAGGCAATGAGATTTTGAGGCCTCAACAGACATGCTTTGTTAGGATGAGAAGATAGACCTCTGGTTGGAGCATACCGTGTGAGTGGCTAAGGCCGCCCGCCATCCTGTGTCTCGCGGGGCTTCGTTGGTCCACTCCCACCGGCCTAGCCGGCGTGACTCCTTCCTCGCTCGCTTTGTGCAAGCCGTGTCCTCCCATGGACCTCGGGTTCCGACCTGCTCCGCATTCCTCGTTGGATCACGTGGGCCCTCTCGCTCATCAACTCGACGGAGTCGAGTTTTCCCAACCGTGGAGAATGATGCGGACCATTTATTGCCATTAGGCCCTAATTACGATTAGTGGGCAATTTAGGCATGTTTTGTAATTGGCCCACGTGTCATGTTTTTGGCCCGTTAAGGCTCTTTCCCCTCTCCTATATAAGGAGAAAGGGACTCCCCGTGAGAGGGACGACGACGATGAAATTTGAAATTTGAGAAGTTTAGAGTGTTAGATAGATAGCGGTTTTGAGAGTATTTTTAGGTATAGCTCCTTCACTCACCCTCGGGGTCGCGGGGCCGCCGTTCTCCGCCGTCTCCGTCGAGGGAGAGGCTCCATTGATGCGGTGCCGCATCACCCCAACGTTGTTGTCCCAAGATTCACATGGAGTTTATCTCTAACCTCAAGGGGAGATTCCGGGCCTAGTAGACAAGAAGCAGTGAATTGGCGTGATTTCTTTCTCAGGTCGTGTCTCCGGTTCATGTCCGGGAAGAAGGTGACGACGGTGAGGGGCTTAGCTCCGGGAGATGACCCAAGTGACTCTGGCGTCACGGGAGGATGAGGATGAAGCCCAGAGTCCTAATGGAGTATTTTCAAGAATTTGGTCCTCTCGGCAAAGCCTCGATGACAAGAGGAGCTGCCGTGCAAGAGCTACTGAGAAGTGGCTGACGTCATCTATGATGCGTTTCAGCGGCAAATGACTGCTACTTCAAGTCGTTGATTGACTTCGGGCGCGGCGCCGGCGGCACTCGAAACCACGGCACCGGCGGCGGGAACCTGTTTGTCTCCGCGCATGGAGGTGGATAGTTGGCTCGCCAGCACCATGAGCTTGACTTTCGGGGAGGAGGACCGATCTCAGTTCTCACTTACTTTCCCGTAGAGGGACATGCATTTTCTGCGGTCTCCTGGATGAGAAGGGTGGCCCGGATGTCCATGTAGTTCTACCGCCCGAACAAAAGGTTATGGCCCTTCAAAACCATAGCCCATGGGCTGCCCGAACTCGGACTCTGAGAGAGAGAGATATATATGTACGATGTATCCTTATCCGAGCTGATTATCGTTCTAACTCCCGTTAAAAATCCAGCGAGATATGTCGATAAAGGGAGCCCCACATGACATGTCGCCATGATACATCGATGAAACTTATAATACATGGTCGTATCCTGGGGTATTGTATGAGATATCTATAGAGAGAAATCCATACATCTGATCAACTATTGGACCAATAGAAAAACTTTAGAGGTCAAAAAGAAATGTTTATGCAAACCCCTAGTAAACCATCCAAGAAAAACCAACCAAACTCGATGACTTATAGAAGAACAGATCACAAGGATACTTGCCTGAAAGAAAAGCTTTCTAATACTTCTGCAGTTTGTAACTCTCATTTATAAATGTTCCTTGAACTCTAACTAATATTAAACTAGGATTTAGTTGCTTTCTAGAAACCTTTATTGATAATGAAGATATAGCTTTTGTCCCTTTTTTGGGACAAAAGTTCCCATCAATCATCACTTTGAGGGTCATATTAGAAAATTTAGCATGATTTGGAGAGTGGTATTGACAAAGACATGTAGTAGTCCCCTAGCAGAAATCCATATATGCATGGAGACAATGAAGGGGAACTTAGTGACCGAAGAGTAAGATAATTAACCCGTTGAGAAGATGTTTTGATATTTGGATGACATTAGATTAATCAAGTAAAACACCTAAAGCATGACATATCATGTAGGTAATGATATGCACTCCACAATAGCTTTTTTTTTTAAGATATGAGAATAAGTGCTTTGATTAAAATATTGAGTTAGATGCAAAGATTTTTTTTAGAGGTCCTGTATAAATTTCAACTTCATTATTAATTCTGATAATTTCAGGGGTGGTGGAGTATTGCATGGAAATTTCTTGGATAAATTTAGGATGACAAGAAATAATATGAGTACGGTTTGCAAGGAGCGGAATTTATCATAGACATACATAAGTCAAGAGCATAATTCATTCAGTCAAAAGCACAAAGTCAAAGCTCAAAGATCACAATCAAAGCAATGAGTGTTTTATATTAACAAAGTAGACAATTTTTCTGTTAACTACATTTAAGTTTGACAAATTAAATTAATGATTTATTGATCTTTTTAATTTTTAGAAGTCAATTACAATCATACTAATGGCGACCTTTCAGCCAAAACAATTTGAGGAGTGTATGTCTTTGTGACTACAAGTACATAAGACTTGAGCACCCCACTTGAGGTAACAAAAATGGAATTTGGACACCTCTCTGATTGAACTTCTGATTTCATCAATTTTCAACTTTTAATTTCATCAAGTTTTCATTCCTATGAAATTCATTAATTTCACTTTATTGATGAATCTCATGCATGAAGTATATAGTATATCAAGTGCATTAATATTTCTTTCGAAACCTAAATGTCAATCTCATGCATTCAGACTTGACATACT
>JAHCZF010000096.1:0-22128 GCA_024174645.1 Lemna minuta
CATGTGTTCTAATTATAAATTTTATTTGACCGACGATCGTGTGTTTCAATAACCTCACTTTATCAATAATTCATGGATCAATTGAAAGTTTCAAACCTAGAATGGTTATTAATAAGCATAAATTAGTAGTTTCATCCATGTATTCAAACACTATTTAGGTGCTAATTAATAATTTAATAATATAAATGGTATACTAGTTGAAATGAATAAATTAATCATAGATGAATATCTATGAAATACACATCTTTTGGGTTGTTGAGTCCTCATACGTATTATTTACTTGTTAGACAATAGTTTAGGCTAACCTCACTTGACTTCTTAAAAGTAGATTGGTGAAAGACTCACATTTTCTTGGAGATTATTTTTAAGTGGAGGTTTAGGTGAATTTGTTAGAGATTTTGGAGTAGAATAGAGGACAATAAGAGGGTCAGGTAGGCCTCAGCCTAGATGGAAGGTCCGTCTCCAACAAGCCCAAAAGGGTGGCCCCCGCTTGATCAGCCTATATGTGCCTCCACCACTTGTGGCCCAGCCTACATGGCCATAGGAGGCCTAAAATGTCCAGATCTTAATCCTCATTTATGGGGATCAATTCTAAAAGAGAGGAGAGGATCTCTCTCTAAAAGTGGCACCAGGACTGACCACAGGACTTGCAAGAAAATTCTGTAGTTGATCTCAGGTCTCAGGTTAATTTCTGGACTGTGCACATTCCTAGACAGAAACCTACTACCCTCGAAGAGTAAAAGGAGAAAAATAGTCTAGAAGTCAAGCGCCGAAGCGGAAATAAGAACCCTATCGTTTGGTGTCAATGAAACAGAGAGGATCCGATGTATGTCATTTGAATTGCATGTACCTGACGAGCTAGTGAGTGACAACAAGTCAGCCATTAGAATGATTCATGACTCTCGTTCAACACGAAGGCACAGTCCTTCTACACGAGAACAGAGACATTTCTACAGAGAAACCCTAATCAGTCCACGAGATTGCTCTTCTACATAATTATTTGCAGATAATGGAGCTTATTCGCGTAAGCGATAGAGGGTACGGGCGAGAGAAAGAGAGAAAGAGAGGGAGTCCACTAGACAAGGGATATATAGCCATTTTGAATCATCCACTCGAGGCTCCAGTACTTGTTGACGTTCCTGTAAGTCCAGTAAGCCCAACCGAAGGTCGCGTTCCCGTAGACCTCCAGTTGCGCCTGTGCAAACCTCCGGTAGTCGCTCGGACTCGCATTCTGCACGTTCCACTCAGCCACCCATTCTCCTGCCAACGTAACTCGCAATTCAAAAATAAGAATAATAATTGTAATAACAAATAATCCTAGTCCCCCTGGACCTTACCCACGAAGGAGAGGGATCCACCGTTGGCCTGAGAAAGGGCGGCGATCTGCCTGGCTCTCTCTGTCTTCACGTACTCGATATTCTGCTGCGCCGTCAGCCCATTAAAATTGGACGAGAAGAGGTTGTAATAGTGAACGTCGAGGACGGTGCCAGTGAGGCCGCTGGCAAAGGAGATGAACTCCCCCTGATTTGCTGACAAGCGCGCGGAGAATATCACGTAGGCAGTGCTCGTATATTTGCGCACGGCGTCGTATCCTAATTGATAATAGTCTCTCAGTGTGGCGAATGACACCCCGTCTGCTCTCGGCTCGTTGATCAGCTCCACCGCGATCAGGCTCGGCCTGTTGGCGTACCTGCAGGAGGATAATATCAGCAAAAAAAGAGCTAAATAGGTGAAAATATCGCGATTTCTGTTATCGTACCTTTGCGAGAGGAAGTCGATGACGGCAACTGCATCTGCTACGGTGCTTCCAGTTCCAAACTCAATGTTGCCGTCTCTTCCGCCGCTGTGCTCGTAGCCGTTTTGGGAACCAGGCGCAGCGTGGAGGTCGATGATGACCTTAAGATCGTACTTGCTAGCGCAAGACCCAAATGTTATCATCTTTGAGGAAAGATGATGGCATATTTAATCTGAATCAGGGTTTTTCTTACTCCGCCCAGGAGACGGCGTTGTCAAGAGCCGTCAGAGAGCCGCCAACGTAAGGCAACGGGGGGGATGGGTCGCTGGCTATCCACCATCCCACGGGAATCCGAACGGCGTTGAGGCCATTGTCCTTCATAAATTTAAAGTCCGCTTCTACGATAAAGCTATCCCAGTGGTCCTGAGATGAGCTATCTCTTAGTGATCACTATAGTTGATATAGAGAGCTGTGAGACACGAGAGTAGACTAATTGAAAAAAGGGAAAGAGAAGACAGGGTGAGAGAGAGAGAGAGAGAGAGAAAGGAGGAAGAAGAAGAACAAGAAAAATAGTGAAAAAGAGAGGGAAGACGGGCGCGAGAGGAGAGAATGGAGAAGAGAGGAGAGTAGAGAAAAAGAGAGCAGACATACGAGAGACAGAGGCGACAGATTAGAAGGTGAGAGACCGGAAAGAGATGCTGCCAAGTGTGGTTCTACACATAAGCTCATATATTCATAGATATATTTATATACATATATATATATATACATATATATATATAGGGGGAGAGAGAGAGAGAGAGAGAGAGGACAGAAGATGAGAATAGAGAAAAAAATGTGATGTGGAGAGGAGAGGAGAGAGAAAGAAGACTGATCTTGTTGCTCACCCTCATAACTGCAGGAGCTTTGAGGGGCCCGTAGCCATTGGTGACCTGGTATTCCCCCCTCATGGTCCCCACAACCGTCATCAAGAACGCGGATGGGTCGTCGCTTCCCCAGCTGCCGTTGCCGGCAGAGTCCGCCGTCACCGAGTCTCGCGTCTTCGCCTGCAAGAATTGCCCATTCGACGCTCTGAGACGCACCAGGTTAGGGTCTCCTGCATTTCTCACGATCTCCAAAGTCTCCCCTGGGCCGGGGCTCAGTGCCGTCGCCGTCACCTGGCCGCCGGCGTCTGCTCCGACGAATTGGTTGAAGAAGACCCGTAGTTGGAAGCGGCTCGAGTCCACCCTCCATAACTGGGAAGTCAACACTATTATTTCTCCATTACCGTTCTCGATAATTATCGTCTGCCCCGAAAACAGAGAAAAGTTTTATCACTGACTTGGAAGGTTTCCCAACCAGATGCGCTCGTCCGGTTGGCCGCGATGACGCTGCCGCCGCCTTTTTCGGAGACGAGGTACGTGCCAAGGAAGGCTGATTTCAGCTGGATTTGGGTACCGTCCTGAAAAAAAGGTGGAATAGATTTTTAAAGTCAATATTATATTCATGATGAAAAGAATCGAGACATACCAGGAGATCCTTGTTGACGATCCCGTCGAAGAGGGACGGCTTAATCCATCCTTCGGTGACGAGCCAGCCGCCCAAATTCACCGCCTTTATAGGGGTAGACGGCGGCACAGTGGCGGAGGATACGAGATTCAGCGGGTTGAAGAGAAAGGAGAAGGAGACAAGTAAGAGAATGAGGGGTGTAGGGATCTCCATCTTGTCGATTAGACGGAAGAACAGAAGCGGCACTAGTGTTCGCTTTACAGGCGCATGATCTTCACGGCAGATCTTTCTTCGTCTTAATAATTCTTCAGAACGGAACAGACTCGTGACCGGAGGCTGGTCAAAGACGGAAACAGCATTGAATCGGGGTTTGACTTCTGAATGTTGAGTTGGATCCAAGCTTTCTTCCATGGTCAAAAAGCTGGAACCAGTAATCAATTCTCCGGCAGTGGTCGCATTACTGCTTGACTCGTCAACAAAAGCAGATTTCTCCTTGCAGGTATGATTGTCGAGTAAAAAAAGCAAGGGATGTAAATAATGAGAGAAGATGATCCGGCCGTTCATCTTCTAATAAACGGAGGACGCGAAGCCACGACATGCACAAGAGAAGATTTAATCTCAGCCGTATACGTCGAAGAGTTATAACGGTGATGCGCGCCACGTGGGGAAAACCGTTACGACGTTTTCTATTTCTTTCTCAGTATAAACAAATGTTCGATGTAATGCCTCAAAGAGTGTGTGTTTGAGCGTTCTTGAGCGGTTACTTGCGAGATTGATGTTTTAGTGAGATCCGAATCCTTGAGATGTTAATTCTCTTATCATGCTCTTTCCGAATCGATCTCGATCAACCCTACAAATAAACCCTTTGAAGGTAGTTTCCCCCTTTGAATGATGAAGATATCTTTCTCTTTCATTGACCCTTTCTCTCTCTTTTTTCTCTCTTCTATGTCATGGACTTATTCAGTTCAAAGACGGCTGTGGAAGGAAGATCCAAATGACAGGGTATATATGATGTGACCCAAATTGAAACTGTACAACACCTGGCGAACAATCCAAAGAGCATCTAAAAACAAGCCCGTCACTCCCGACACAGAAAACCAAAGAGGAATACTCGTTTTGATCGACAAATGGTGAAAATTTTAGCCCAGTTTAAAGGTCAATAAACTTCCAAGTGCTATCTCCCCAGGTCAAGATCAATGCACGAGGTTTTGTAACTGAAGAAAAGAGGAACGCTGACTAACTCAAAAGGAGATGCTTAATTCCGATGTGCTGGTCCGGCTCACCGGTAGATGAAAAGAAGCTATTGCCTAACTGCATGCCAGCTCGCCTTGGCATGGCAATGTCATGACTTACATGCCTTACTTGACCACGGCAATGACCATGTGTCTCATGATAGTCATACTTCACTATGATTCTTTCTATCATTGTAGTGAAAGATATGCCTGTGAGACCTAAATCTAGAGTAAAATACCGATAAATGAAGAGATTACCCGCGAGGTATTTTGATCCGCAGCTGTTCTTGGCATCATCGTAGGCTAGAGAGCCTTCTATACAGACCTTACCGATCAAAAATGCCCCACTGGAGAGAGAGAGAGAGCAGAGATAGAAGGTAGACAAGAGAGGGATGGGGAAAGATCTCACATTTTCAGGCATAAATGAAGAGATGAATTTTACCTTTTATTCTTTTGCAAGAAAATAGAGAACGGGAACAGAGAGAATGCGCAAAACAGTATGGTGGAGGTTAATCATTTCATCATGAAACCTAACTTAAAAAAAAAAATTGGGCCCCAACAGATTGGCTCAAGAAAGGATAAAACAAAGGGAGTTAAACTGAACGTAGAGCGGCTAACAGGCACCTACAAGATCAGCCATAGCAAAGAATTAAGCTTCCTCTAAGGGGGAGTTCCTCCACATAGCAATTGCTTCACCTCACCTCCATGGTACCCAAACATGAAGTCTCAACAGTATCTATCATTGTCTTCTATGATGACCTTCATGATATCATACTTATGGATCATGTGCTATGGCACATCATCATGCTTCAAATATGCATGCTAAGCTTGATTCTTCTCCAAACATGAAGCCTCTAGTTATCACAAAGCACGGGAAATCATGTAGTACATCTAAGTTATAGATAATGCTACAATAGATGAAAGTCACCATGGGCAAAACCAATTCTCGACATAGAAATTTGCTTCTCAGATGAAATCTTGGTATTCATGAATCCATTTTAGACATTGCAAAGTCCACTTCATCAGGTTTCAATGCTCTCATGGATTGCTTATATACTTGATGACAAGCCTGAATGTATGAGGAATATTCAACCTCGTACAGACCATAGCCTAGAAAAGAGAACCAACAACACCAGTTTCATTTCAGCCATGTTGTTCAACGTTTTTTTGGTCACAAAGATGTAGACAAAATCAAATGGTTATACACATGATCAATAAGAATTTTGCATACCAAAGAGATCTGTGTTCCCAATTTGACTTTTTCAGTTAATTTTTATATTTGAGATACTGTGGTTTTAGTTTTATTTTAGATATTTTGGTCTATATAAATTTATCAATTTATCAATGGGTTATTTATCTATCTATTTCTCCATGAATTATTCTTGCTTCTCTCTCTTCTATCCTGATCTCTTTCTTATATTTTTTGCTCTATCTAAAATTTTATCAATTTTTCCATGGGTTGTCTATGTCCATCAATTTATCCATTCATTGTCTCTTTTCCTCTTTTGTGCAATATTGGTCTTGCTACTCCACGTACAACCACTCCTCCATGTCAACCACATGCAACTGCTCCCATGCTCTCTATTAATTTCCACACCATGATATCAGCATAAAAATCATAATCACGCGCCAAAGAGACAACTTGCATCATATAGAGTTGAGAATTTCTTGTATGATTTCCTAGTAGATTGCTGCAATGTATAGAATGACTTTATCAACTTGCAAACAAGTTATTTAAATCTGGGAGCATTAAATAAGTAATATGAAATTTGTATCTTTCAAATATCTAAGGAGAAACATTGTCTTCCTATTCAATTGCTCAATGTCCATACCCTCATGAGAATTCATTGCTAACAAAAATTTAATTGTTATATGATTGTTAACCAAAGCCCTCTTTGAGTTCTTGATTGTGTATAATGGCTCATCCTCACGACATGCTAGCTGCTTTTTCTTGAATATCCCATTACATCTTCTAGCACGATTGTATGCAAGAAGTTCCGCAACTTGTGTTTGGTTTTGGTGTAGGGATGTTTTTTCTTAGAACATCGCCTTCACTCACTTCTCCTTAAAAATCAAATAATGGTTGTTTGAAGGATATATTTTTACTTAAGATCTCTAACATAGACCTATAATTTCTAGGAATAATCTTCAACATGGGTAAGAAAATAATCAGCAGCATGTCTGGTATCACCTCAACAATCCTACAATACTAGTTTTTGGGTTGAAACGCAAGTTGCCTTAACTATTAGAAGACACGATTTGACTGGAGTTGACATCTAAACGAAGAATATCTTGGGTTGGGAGACATTCTTTTATGGGCACAAGGCTCACATATTATCCCCTTTTCCCAAATGAGTAATGAACTGTATCTTTTAGTTGTAAGCTCAACCACACTATGGTCCCATCAATTAAATACCATCAATGACATTCAATATCCCCAAAGATTGAAAAGGCAACAGTGGCCATAGAGGTAGATACTAGGGCATATCTAGTACATGCGTTATGTAGTCATTATGGCGATATCTTTTTCTTCCTTGCCATCATTACATGGAGATCAAAACTTTTTTGGTGCTTGTGAAGGGGCTGGATGAGAACACGAGGATGGATGCATGGACCTTGCATGCCACTACAATGGATGTGCACAAGTTTCTATCAACCTTCCATGAAGACACAGAGTAACCTCCTCCATCTAAACCTTGGAGGACAGGCAAACCAAGGGATGCATCCTAGAGCCCCATATTTTATTTGGAAATAAGTAAGCCAATTACATTAGACTCCTGTTTATACCCAATGAGGAACCTTTTGGGTCATTGAACATCTGGGGAAGCATGGGTCCTTGTTCCCATGATTGAGTAGTCATCCATGGGGACTGCAGTATGAAGTACTCATCCATGAAGTCCAACCATAGGAAAAGGATTGACATTTCACACCTATTTGATTTAGAATGTAAATCCAATTATTTAGAAGTGAAATAGGAAAGATGGCAGCCCACTGAAAACTTGCTATAACTCAAGAAGGGTGAGAGGAGAAAAGTTTAGCGCCAAGAATATTTCAATGGGGATGATTGGACAACAGCATCTGTCATGCAAACAGTATCAGCTGGTTGTCATGATAAAATTTGGAGGGGATAGAGTGTTTCTTAGAGCTATGCATGAAATTTGAGGGATATGATCGTCCTTAAGGCATAAACAAATAGTTTATTTAGAAATCAATGGTCAAGAAACACCTTACATACAATTCAGTAGAGGAAGAAGAAGAAGAAGAAGAAGAAGAAGAAGAAGAAGATAAAGAGAGAAGAGTTAGATTTGATAGAAACGCATGCTCACGCAGTGTTCCGCATCCTTGTCCTGGCATTGACATAGGCAGTCTGTGCTGTGCTTCCAGCCTGTCTAATATCTTCATAAGCCTTGAGGGATACCTCAGAGAACTTGCTCAACCTATCAAACACCCTTGCCAAGCCCGTCCTTAGCTGATGATGATGATCATTACCATAACCATCATCGTGAGTATGATCCTCCTGCCGACGGCACCATGCTACTAAGTCAGCCGCCACATCAGCTATAGCAGCTGACAGCTCAGCAGAGGGAATTGAATTTGTGTAGGCAAGCCAATCCCGACAGAGGACAAAGATTGGTGGCGCCACCGCCCGGCGCGGCGAAAACACCGCTGTGCGTCGGCGTTGGTTGCCCCGGCCTGGCGGAGGATGGATGACCCCTTTTTGAAGCCATGCAAAGAGAGCTTCTGCATAGGCCTGGTGGGCTGCAGCCCAGCCCTGGAAGCTCAAGCCGAAAAACTCCAGTTCAGTGCACAGATGGTCAGCAGCACGCCTTCGATCCTCAGCAGAAGAAGCTGATGGCGGTGCCGCTGCCAACCTTGCATGATAGGCAAGAGAAATGGTTATGAACTGAGCGTGATGGCACTCCAGCATTGACTTCCACATCCTGCTCCACCTGCGATGGAGAATAGAAATTAAGGAAAGAGAAAAAAATAGAGAAACGTTGAGAGGGGAGATGGAGTTTGCCTGGGCATTGGATCCAGGAGCTGGGTGGAAATAGAGAAATAAAGAAATTAAAATGTAGAGAGGGAGAGAGAGAGAGAGAGAGAGAGAGAGAGGCAGGAGAGAAATTGAAGGAGAAACCCAAGAGGGAGAGAGTGAAAGGAGAGAGAATTACTTGTGAATAAGCTCCATGAGCTGGGCGAAATGGAGGGACAAAAAAAAGAGCGTGCAAGATAGAGAGAGAAACATAGCAAGAGAGAGGTGTTACCCCAGAATAACCTCCATGATCGGGGGCATGATACAGAGAAACACAGAAAGATTAACATGGAGAGAGCCAGACAAGAGATGGAGCAACCCCTGGATAAGCTCCAAGGGCAGAGAAAATTCATGGAGTTACCTCCGTACATGAGCACCAGGATGGGGCACAATACTGAGCGAGAAACATGGAAAAGATAAAGCCTAGACAGAGAAAGAAGAGAGAAAAAGAGTAACCCGTCGATAAGCTCCATGAGCTGGGCAAAGAGCTCCTCGTCTCTGAGGACCTCAATGTTCTTGGAAATGGAGTCAACGGAATTGATGGCCACCCTGAGCTGAGAATGCAGGTCCTTGGTGGCAGCGCGGGCCTGGTCAACGGCTCGACCCGTCATATTCTTTGCAGCCCGTTGACCCAGAAGCAAACACCGCTGTTCGTACTCTCTCCTTATCCCCTCGCTCGCCTGACAAAAAGTCGACGCCGCTGCCAAATCATTAAAAATGATATATTTCTCTAATTGTCAGAGTGAAAATAAATACTTTAACTTCGTCGTAGAGTTTCCTCTCCCAGGCGTAGAGTCTATCCAATGTTGAAGAATGGCTTCCGGAGATCATGCAAAAGTCAACGCCCGAGTCGTCGCAAAAGTCAACCGCCGTCTGAAGGGTATTCCTGGAAGAAGAAGACGAGGACGCCCAGGAAGCCGATCGATTCCACGCAATGACTTTCGCCACTCTTGGTGACGTTTTTTCTGCCGAAAATATTTACCCCCAAAAACAAATTGTTACACTCGGTGGATCTTGATCGGTAGAGGTCTAGACAGAGAAACTGACCGCGGCGGATAGGGGGGCCCGCTGCCCCTCTTGAAGCAGGATACTTGCAGCGCCGCCAAGAAACCCCGGGAGAAGACCCATCTGATATCATCAACGAAAAAAAAATAAAAAGCTAGAACGAAAATGTTGAAAAGTTCCTACTTTACCCTTTTTCCCCCCAAGCTGTATCTTCTTCGCTTCCAGCATTCGACTAATCTCGCCGCCGCAATCTGCCGCTTTTACAAATTCTCTTTCTAAGTCTCTCAAGCTAGAGAGGAACTCCTTAGCACGGTGGGTGATAAACTCGGACGGGTCTTCTCTCTCTAGCTCTCCTCCGTTATCCGATCTCTGTTCATCCACCGTATGCAAGAAGTCGCAGTTAGGGTTTTTATCTTCGTCGGGAGAAGCCGGGGAAGAGGGAGAAGGAGACTTTTCGGGTTCGTCGGATGTAGAGAGAGAAAGTTCCCCGGCGAGCTCCGCGGCAGCGAATCTCCGGAGAGCGATACCCAAACAGCGCAAGGACTGGACGTAAGAGAGATGGGCAGCGGAGAGAGAAAATCTGAGCTCGACGGCATGGCGGAACAGACGCGTGCGCTCGTTGCATAGAGCTAGAGCTTCGTTGTCGCTGCCTTTGGAGGCGGCGGCCCCCATGAGAGAGAGAGAGCTCAAAACCCTAATAACCGCTGCCGTCGGTTACCCACCATGAGAGAGGAAGAGCTTGAGAGAGAGAAGACCGAAGAGGAGAGTGCGGGGAGTCTCTGAAACGGAGCTGGCCACCCGAAAGCTAACAGAGGTGCAGAGAGGAAAAAATAACTCGCACCCAGGAGAGGAGAGAGAAGAGAGAGGATCTCGTATTCGAGTTCATTGAATTCGACTGTCAGAGTTGTAGTGTCGCTTAGGAAGTATAAAAATACCCCTACGGATTTATATTCTCGCAGTTTGGACCCTGGAATATATTCTCGCAGTATTAAGTACACCTGGACCACTTTCTTTGTTTGACCGGCGTGGACTTATCAGCAAAGATAAAGAGACAAAAGCGCGAATTTAGAGACAGAAAGATGTCCCACTTCTCCGCTTCAGAAAAGTCAGAAGTCTTACTGCCACTAGGCGGCCCATCTTCATTTGACGGACAGGATTGAGATTTTCAAAATCTTTTGAATTTTAGCGAGTTTTGATGAAAACGAGGTTGAATTAATAGGTAAAATGCGGTGTAGCGCTCTTGGATTTCGAACGTAGCCGCCCCCATTGACCGAATACACCGTCGATGAGAGACATTTAGAGAGGCGAGAGAGAGAGAGAGGTGTGAGGCAATGCACCGAAGAGGGACGGAAGGCGGGAAGGAGGAAAGAGGTGAGACGATGCACAGAAGAGGGACGGGGAGAGAGAGAAAAAGGAGATCACGGCTCCGAAAAGCAAGGCTCCAAAAACCATAGCCAACTCCGCAGGGGAAAAACTGGCGATCCAACTGAAACTCCTTATCCCGGCAGTTTTCACCGTTACTTCTTCTGGCCCTTCTTCCTCTCTCCAACTCCTGAATGTAATCCACCACGACAGAAGAGAGAAGTTACCCGTCTTCTCGTGATGTTATCCGGCGACCGCTGCAACAAGGTAAGAAAAAGTTATATCGCTCATCACCATCAACAGTTCTCCACCCGCAAGTTCGTCCTGCGTAAATGTTTCTTGAAGAAGATGGCATGAAAGAGGTTCCCTCTTTCTATCTGCCTAATTCTACTTTTCCATCACTAATCTCTCTAGGAATTTCATGGTGATGTGGAATGTGGAAACTTCGACTTTTGACGACAAGTTTACGTACTCGAAAATCAATTCCGGCTGAAAATTCCCAATTTAGGCGAGATCTGTCGATTTGGGTAGGCCCTGTCAGAGAGATCGATGCGTGAGATTGTCCGATCTGAGCCAGTCAGGTAAAATAGCTTCAAAGATTTTTCCGCGTTCGTTTCTTCTCAGTTTTTCTCTCTCTGTAACCCGCCAACTTTTCTCTCTCTAGGATATTATTGGTGGCGACGTGGAATATGGGATCCATCTCTCTCTCAACCAACCTCCGTCTCTTATAACAACGGATTCATTTTTCGGAGGTTTCAGGAGATCGTCCCTCTAAACGCGGGCAACTTGCTAGTCATAGAAGACAATGAACCTGCCGCCAGGTGGCTGTGCCTCATTGGCTGCACTCTTAATTCTCCCGGCAGCGCCGCCGCGGAGCTCAAACCCCCACCCAGCGGCCATCTCTTCTTCAAAGAACCCTACCTCAAATTTCTCAGCCTACATAGAAAATGGAGATCACCTCAAATGCTGCACCTGCCCCGCCTACCTAACTTCATCACCGGAGCTGAAACAGCTAATAGGCACGGCAGGCGATGATGAATACCATGTTTTTGATGATGACGATGATCATCATCATCATCATAACCATAGGGCCTACAGTCTTATCTTCAGCAAGCAGATGGTCAGCATCTTCCTCTCAATTTGGGTCCGACGAGAGCTCGTGCCTTACGTCAGCCACTGTTGGCAGAGGAACTGCATGGGATGCCTCGGCAACAAGGTCAAATAATTCCTTTTCTCTCTAGCTTTCTCTCTCTATCTCTAACTTAACATAGATTTGAGACTTCTATTTTAATAGGGCTGTATTGATATAAGCATGACGCTGCATCGGACGACCCTGTGCTTTATTTGCTGCCACCTGGCCTCAGGCGAGGCGAAGGAGACGAGGAGGAGGCACCTCGGCGAGGTGGGAGAGAGATTCTCAAGAACACTCGCTTCCGGAGGATCTGCAAGACTTCCCTAAAACTGAGTCCCCGGAGAATACTTCAACACGAGGTACAGACCAACTTCTCTCTCCTCTTCTCCGGGTCTCTCTCCCCTCTCGATCGCTCGCTCAAAGTCATACTATATTTTCTGCTTTATTCTTCTGGCATCTAATCTCTCCCGTTCAAACCCTCCATTTTCTGCTTCCCTCTTCTGTCATTCATTTCATTTATATATTTGTCTGTTTCATGGTTTTATTTGCTTTATAGCAAAGGCCGAATCCAAAATGCCGTTTTTGTCTCTCATAGGCTGTACAAGCGTATTTTTCTCGCTCCTCTTCTCTTCTCCTCGATATGTCATGCCCTAAAGTCGGTGATATGGTTCGGCGATCTAAATTATCGAGTGCGTCGCTGAGCTACGCCTCTACGAAGGGACTGCTGGAGGAGAACGATTGGGATGCTCCCTTCGGAGAAACCAGGTATTCCTCTTCATCGTTCATTTGCTTGTAAGCTTAAACCACGACTTGCCTCTCTCTCTCTATCTATCTCTCTCTCGCAGACGCAGTTGATATTACTGAAATGAGTCTGTCTCACCCGAACTTGCACCTGATAATCCTGAAATGAGCTCTCTTACACGCTAAACAAAAATCCTAAAATGGGTCTCTCTTTCTTTTTCTCTTTGTTTGGTGATGGAGATGAAGGCGGGGAGGGTATTCAGAGAGCGGGCAGAAGGGAAGATAGAGTTTGCCCCAACCTGCAAAATATACCCACAGCTCCGACTTCTGCTTGAGACCGGCAGATCCGGGAGAAGAAGAGAAGAACTCCGCATGCTTAGAATTTTCCCATTTCCTTCTCTAGACAACTCATCATTCGCCATGAATATCCTAGATATTTCTCTATCTTATGGACAGGTGCGATCGGCCAATTTTCACTGTAGTCCTCTATTTTTTATTGTGTATGCAAGACTTCAATGATCAGGCAAGATTGATTTTGGATGAATTGGAGATCTTTTATTTCAATGATTTGAATTGATGTGCACATAAATTTGATAGCTATGACATGACAATGAATGTAGTTTTTCTTACATGGTTATGGTTAAGGTGCATATATATAAAGAATTTAAATCATGCCTCTCATTGTTAGCTCTTATCCCTACTTATAGAATACAATTATCATAATTTTTGTTCTATCTATCCCTACTGATATCAAAAAGCGTTACTCATGCCAATGAGAAGAAGACAACTATGATGGACAAAATGTGTGATTGGGATCCCTTCATCACCTTTCAAATTTCCTGATTCAATCTATCAAGTTACAATGCTTGACACTATAAACACTAACCACACCTCACAAGTACTTGAAAGCAATCATATCATGACATTTTAGGCTTTGCCTATCATGGATAATATCCGGCATCGGACTGTTTCGAGATTCAGCACCCTGAAATTTGATGAAGTACTCAGAATGTTGGATATCACCCAGATGACAAATGATGGACGACATCTGGTGGACTTGGACGGCTGATGGAGGAGAGACACACTGGACAGATTTTGGAATGTCAGATATCATTTTGGATATCATCGGATAATGTCAAATATCTCTGAATATTGATTGGATGTCATTCGGATATTTGATCTATATTAGAAAAATTATCAGATGGATATCAGTGTGACTATTATTAGTGGCATCCAGTATTGTGGATGTGCTGATGGATGACAGATGATGGCTAGGTATAGGATATCGGGAGTACCATATCGAGGACAGACATCAGATACCGAAGCCAGCTTCCGATATCATGGTTTAGACGCCAGTATTGGCTACTGATACCATGATATCTGCCCCGATATCACGGTTTAGAACTTGAGTGACAAGACAACATGCGATCGAGATGGTCACATTAAAGCGCTTTAGTCATCAACCTCACGAAAACCACCGCAAATATGCAAGCACGTTTTCTGAGTTCGTAGGTTCCCATCAGGTGGTAACGAGCATTAGGAATCACTGATACTGCTCCCAAATGCACTCCCACATTAAATTAACCATCCGCAAACTTAAACAAAAACAAGAGTTAAAACCGGCAAGTAGTGATCCCAAATTTCTTAATATTTCTACAAAACTTAAACAATAGCCCACGATAAGTTCCCTATCCTCGTACTCGCTTCCGCATTATCAGCCAGTATACTCATGAAACAATAATCCACTTTCGAAATTATGATAAACACCAAAGTAAAGCATTTGAATTTAGATGAATAAAACTCCCTCTTGTCGTTATAGGGCCGACAGACTGTTTCATCCTGACTTTCCAACATTATTCTCAATCGTTCTCGGAACGCCTTTCTGTAAAGCAATAATTCATGACCTGAAAATATTATTGAGAAAAAAAAAAACAAAAAAAAAAAATTACCTCTTCTGCATCTCGCGTTTGAGCTTTGCAGCTTTTCCTCGACTTCTTTCCTTGCGCTTGAGCTTCACGTGTACTCGGGTTCTCTTGATCTTGTTATTGATCATCGATATGGCTGTATTCTCGAGCCTTTCACCGTTTGGGACTCTCCACCTTCCTTCTCCGACATCGTCTGAATCATCGTCTCTCTTCCTCTTCTCTTTTCAATCATTACCTTCTCTCTCTGCACGTTTCCAACTCCTCGCACCTTTCTCTCTCTCTCTCTATATTTTAAAGATCGTCGACTTCAATCAATCGACGATTTGTTGACGACACACAGGAAAGTTTGATTGATTGACAGCACCTCGCGTCTGAGCTTTGCAGCGCTTCTCGACTTTTTCCTTGCGCTTGAGCTTCACGTGTACTTCGGTTCTCTTGATCTTGTTATTGATCATCAACGTGGCAGTATTCTCAAGCCACCGCTTAATGTCTTCCCCTTTCCTTCTCCCGCATCGTTTGAATTATAGTCTCTCTTCCTCTTCTGGCAGCGAAGATTAGGTTTTTCTTGCAGCGGCGACTTCTCTTCCTCGAACCCTTCGGCCGAAGTGAATAACCATGGGGCACTCTAACATTTGGCACTTTTCACCCGAAGACTTACGGCCCTGATCTAGAGTCTGCCGTGTCTGCGGCAATGCCCATGGCTTGATGCGTGGGGCATGGATCATGTGCTGCAGGCAGTGTTTCCGCAGCAACGCCAAGCAGATTGGATTCATCAAGTATCGTTAAAGAAATGGCTTTAGTCAAGACGATGGTTCAAGCTGATCTCCGATGACCAGGAAGAGTTTTACTTCGAGATTTTCCTTGTTTCCCTTGCTCCTTGTGATTTTTGACCTTTGAAACTGTGGTTACTTGATCTTGTGGAAAAATGGTAGTAATCATTATCATTATCTAGATAATTGTAACGCATTGATCTTGCTCTTTAGGGGAAAACTCACCGCACATCGTGACCTTTTGAGAAGCGTCCAAATCCACTCCCCACCTTTTCGAATTGTCCAAATCCACCGCCAGCAGGGCACATACGCTGACGTGATGGCGTATGAACTCATCAGCAAGGGCCCTTGAATCAGGAGATCACTGCAATGATTCTCGTTCTCGCCTCTCGTGGTATCGCGTCCTCTGTATCTCCTTCCTCCGCGTTGTTGGCGGCGACTGCGTGGCCCTTGAACGATCTGCCGTAGCTGATAAGGATCTTCATTGGAGTCAGCCGAGGAGGAGCTTTCCTTGCCGCTCGCTCTCCACTCACGCGAGCCAGTGAAGTCTCACTTCAATGCCACTTTTTATGGCGTCCATGGCAGCCTCTTTTTCCTGGGCACTCAAAACCCACAGACTCCCTCCAAATCGCCGACCATCTTTCCTTCTTCCCGAGAAACTCCCAGGTGCGATGCAATCTCATCGACCCACACGGCGGATCACTGGTAAACTTGATTTCTCCGAAACCTGAAGGATTTAAATGGGAAATGGGATACGGCTAATCACTCGGTAAACTTGATTTCTCCGAAACCCGAAAAGATTTAAATGGGAAATTCTCCCCATCTCGAATTTCCTCACTTTTTCAAAGTATCTTCAACGCCTACTTCTATGGCGTCCATGGCAGCCTCTTTTTCCTGGGCACTCAAAACCCACAGACTCCTTTCCAAATCGCTGACCCTTCTTTCCTCCTTCCCTGAGAAACTCCTGTGTGCGATGCAATCTCATCGACCCTGCACGGCGAATCACTAGTAAACTTGATTTCTCCGAAAACCGCAGAAAGATTTCAATGGGAAATGGGAGACGGCGGATCAGTGGTAAACTTGATTTCTCCGAAACCTGAGAAAGATTTAAATGGGAAATTCCTCCCCATCTAAATTTCCCACTTTTCAGCATCTTCAACGCCACTTCTATGGCGTCCATGGCAGCCTCTTTTTCCGTGGCACTCAAAACCCACGAGCCTCCTCCAAATTGCCGACCCATCTTTCCTTCTTCCCTGAGAAACTCCTGTGTGCGATGCAATCTAATCGACCCACACGACGTGGATCACTGTAAACTTGATTTCTCTAGAAACCCGTAAAGATTTAAATGGGAAATGGGAGACGTCGGATCAGTGGTAAACTTGATTTCTCCTGAAACCCATAAAGATTTAAATGGGAAATTCCTCCCATCTGAATTTCCCACTTTTCAGCATCTTCAACGCCACTTCTATGGCGTCCATGGCAGCCTTCTTCCCTGGCACTCCAAAAACCCACAGCACTCCTCCAAATCCTCGACCCATCTTTCCTTCTTCGGGGGAGAAAACTCCTGTGTGCAATGCAATCTCATCGACCCAAACGGCGGATCACTAGTAAACTTGATTTCTCCCGAAACCCAGAAATATTTAAATGGGAAATGGGAGACGACGGATCACTTGTAAACTTGATTTCTCTCGAAAACCCGTGAAAGATTTAAATGGAAAATTTCTCCCATCTAAATTTCCCACTTTTCAGCATCTTCAACGCCACTTCTATGGCGTCCCATGGCAGCTCTTTTCCCTGGGCACTCAAAACCTGGCGTACTCCTCTCCAAATCGCCGACCCTTCTTTCCTTCTTCCCGAGAAACTCCGAGGTGCGATGCAATCTCATCGACCCCAGCACGGCGAATCACTAGTAAACTTGATTTCTCCAGAAACCTGAAAGATTTCAATGGGAAATGGGAGACGGCATCACTCGTAAACTCTCGATTTCTCCTGAAACCCCGAAGATTTAAATGGGAAATTCCTCCCCATCTAAATTTCCCACTTTTCGCATCTTCACCGCCACTTCTATGGCGTCCATGGCAGCCTCTTTTTCCTGGGCACTCAAAACCCACGTACTCCTCCAAATCGCCCACCCCATCTTTCCTTCTTCCGAGAAACTCTCTGTGTGCGATGCAATCTCATCGACCCACACAGCTGATCACTAGTAAAATCTTGATTTCTCCGAAACCCGAAACATTTAAATGGGAAATGGGAGACTACTGGATCACTAGTAAACTCTGATTTCTCCAAAAACCCCGAAAGATTTAAATGGGAAATTCCTCCCCATCTCAATTTCTCACTTTTCAAAGCATCTTCAATGCCACTTCTATGGCCTCCATGGCAGCCTCTTTTTCTTGGGCACTCAAAACCCACGACTCTCTCCAAATCGCCGACCCATCTTTCCTTCTTCCCCGCAGAAACTCCTGCAGTGCGATGCAATCTCATCCGACCCAAACGCGGATCACTAGTAAACTTGATTTCTTAGGAACCCCAGAAGATTTAAATGGGAAATGGGAGACGGCGATCACCGGTAAACTTGATTTCTCCTCGGAAACTCCCCGAAAGATTTAAATGGGAAATTCCTCCCCATCTGAATTTCCCACTTTTCAGCATCTTCAACGCCACTTCTATGGCATCCATGGCAGCCTCTTTTTTCCCCGGGGCACTCAAAACCCACTGCACTCCTCCAAATCGCCGACCCATCTTTCCTTCTTCCTGCAGAAACTCCCAAAGTGCGATGCAATCTCATCGACCCACACGGGCGGATCACCGGTAAACTTGATTTCTCCGAAACCCGAAGGATTTAAATGGGAAATGGGATACGGCGAATCACCGGTAAACTTGATTTCTCCGGAAACCCGAGAAAGATTTAAATGGGAAATTCCTCCCCATCTGACTTCCCATCTTTTCGAGCATCTTCAACGCCACTTCTATGGCGTCCATGGCAGCCTCTTTTTCCCGGGCACTCAAAACCCACGTACTCCTCCAAATCGCCGACCCTTCTTCCTCCTCCTTCCCGAGAAACCCTGTGTGCGATGCAATCTCATCGACCTCGCACGGCGAATCACTAGTAAACTTGATTTCTCCGGAAACCCGAAAGATTTCAATGGGAAATGGGAGACGGCGGATCAGTGGTAAAACTTGATTTCTCCGAAACCCGTAAAGATTTAAATGGGAAATTCCTCCCCATCTAAATTTCCCACTTTTTCAGCATCTTCAACGCCACTTCTATGGCGTCCATGGCAGCCTCTTTTCCGTGGCACTCAAAACCCACTGTACTCCCTCCAAATTGTCGACCCATCTTTCCTTCTTCCCTGAGAAACTCCCGTAGTGCGATGCAATCTAATCGACCCACTACGGCGGATCACTCGGTAAACTTGATTTCTCTAGAAACCCTGTAAAGATTTAAATGGGAAATGGGAGACGGCGGATCGGTGGTAGACTTGATTTCTCCGGAAACCCATAAAGATTTAAATGGGAAATTCCTCCCCATCCGAATTTCCCACTTTTTCAGCATCTTCAACGCCACTTCTATGGCGTCCATGGCAGCCTCTTTTTCTGGGGCACTCAAAACCCACGGACTCCCTCCAAATCCCCGACCCATCTTTCCTTCTTCAGGGAGAAACTCCCAGGTGCAATGCAATCTCATCGACCCAAACGGCGGATCACTAGTAAACTTGATTTCTCCGGAAACCCGAAATATTTAAATGGGAAATGGGAGACGGCGGATCACTTGTAAACTTGATTTCACGAAAACTCGAAAGATTTAAATGGGAAATTCCTCCCCATCTGAATTTCCCACTTTTCAAGCATCTTCAACGTCACTTCTATGGCGTCCATGGCAGCCTCTTTTTTTCCCCGGGCACTCAAAACGCACGTACTCCTCCATATCGCCGACCCATCTTTTCCTATTTCCCGAGAAACTCCCAGGTGCGATGCATTCTCATCAACCTGCACGACGAATCACTAGTAAACTTTATTTCTCCCAGTAAACCGAGAAAGATTTAAATGGGAAATGGGAGACGGCGGATCACTTGTAAACTTGATTTCTCCGTAATCCCATAAAGATTTAAATGTGAAATTCCTCCCCATCTCAATTTCCCACTTTTCGAGCATCTTTCCAACGCCACTTCTATGGCGTCCATGGCAGCCTCTTTTCCCCAGGCACTCAAAGCCCACTAGACTCCCTCCATATCGCCGACCCATCTTTCCTTCTTCCCGGAGAAACTCCTAGGTGCGATGCAATCTCATCGACCCAGACGATGGATCACTAGTAAACTTTATTTCTCCAGAAATCCAGAAAGATTTAAATGGGAAATGGGAGACGGCGGATCAGCGTGTAAAGCTTGATTTCTCGGAAACCCTGAAAGATTTAAATGGGAAATTCCTCCCTATCTAAATTTCCCACTTTTCAGCATCTTCAACGCCACTTCTATGGCGCCCATGGCAGCCTCTTTTTCCGGGGCACTCAAAACCCACAGACTCCCTCCAAATCGCTGACCCATCTTTCCTTCTTCCCGGAGAAACTCCCGAGTGCGATGCAATCTCATCGACCCGTACGGCGGATCATCGGTAAACTTGATTTCTTCGAAACCCGAAAAGAATTAAATGGGAAATGGGAGACGAGCGGATCACTGGTAAACTTGATTCATCTAGAAGCCCAGAAAGATTTAAATGGGAAATTCCTCCCCATCTAAATTTCCCACTTTTGAGCATCTTCAACGCCACTTCTATGGCGTCCATGGCAACCTCTTTTTCTTGGGCACTCAAAACCCACAGACTCCCTCCAAATCGCCCACCCATCTTTCCTTCTTCAGGGAGAAACTCCCAGGTGCGATGCAATCTCATCGACCCACACGGCGGATCACTAGTAAACTTTATTTCTCCGGAAACCAAGAAAGATTTAAATGGGAAATGGGAGACGGCGGATCACTAGTAAACTTGATTTCTCTGGAAACCCATAACGATTTAAATGGGAAATTCCTCCCCATCTGAATTTCCCACTTTTCAGCATCTTCAACGCCACTTCTATGGCCTCCATGGCAGCCTCTTTTTCTTGGGCACTCAAAACCACGTACTCCCTCCATATCGCCGACCCATCTTTCCTTCTTCCCCGGAGAAACTCCCTGTGCGATGCACCTCATCACCCTGCACGACTGGATCACTAGTAAACTTGATTTCTCCGAAACCCGGAAGATTTAAATGGGAAATGGGAGACGGCGGATCAGTGGTAAACTTGATTTCTCCGGAAACCCATAAAGATTTAAATGGGAAATTCCGCCCCATCTGAATTTCCCACTTTTCAGCATCTTCAACGCCACTTCTATGGCCTCCATGGCAGCCTCTTTTTCTTAGGCACTCAAAACGACGGACATTTCCTCCAAATCGCAAACCCATCTTTCCTTCTTTCCGCGAGAAACTCCCAGGTGCGATGCAATCTCATCGACCCCAGACGGCGAATCACTAGTAAACTTGATTTCTCCGGAAACACAGAAAGATTTCAATGGGAAATGGGAGACGGCGGATCACTGGTACACTTGATTTCGCCGGAAACCCAGAAAGATTTAAATTGAAAATTCCCTCCCATCTAAATTTCCCACTTTTCAGCATCTTAAACGCCACTTCTATGGCGTCCATGGCAGCCTCCTTTTCCTGGGCACTCAAAAACCCACAGACTCCCTCCAAATCGCCGACTCCATCTTTCCTTCTTCCGGAGAAACTCCGAGGCGCGATGCAATCCATCGACTCAAGACGGCAGATCACTAGTAAACTTGATTTCTCCGGAAACTCTACGGCGCCGATCTTCTCCCATTCTTTTCTTTTTCTTTTTCTTTTTCCCCCATTCCTCGCTGACGGGCATCGGATGAGTTCCTTCGCCGTCCACGCTGGGCCAGTATGTGCTCCGGGTGGCAGTGAATTTGGACAAATCGAAAGGTGGGGAGTGGATTTGGACGCTTCTCGAAAGCGTCACGATGTACGGTGAGTTTTCCTCACTCGCACCTTTCTCTCTCTCTACCTTAAGGTCGTCGACTTGGATCAATCGACGATTTGTTGACGACATCGACAACGCATAGCACTGTCAGATCGATTGACGCATCGACTTAATGTGGATCGATCAACGTGGATCGATAAAAGTCGGCCATCCCTAGTTATACGAATAAATTTAAGCGGCAACCGTAGTAATTTGAAAAGCTCTCCCTTTACCTTTTTCAAATTCCGGGATCTCCTCCTGGCGATAACGACACTTTGTAGAAGGGGAGATGAGCGGCAAAATTCTGTACGGACTTCTGGAGTCGCTAGGGTTTGACGGCCACGATCATCTCGACCCCGGCAGCTTTGAGTGGCCATTCCAATACGAGGAAGCGGCGGCCATTCTTGAGTGGATCTGCACCAACCTTCGACCGTCCAACGTTCTCTCACCGGCGGAGATATCTCAGTTGCGTGTTTATCTCGTATTCCGTTGATTTATCGTTTAATTCCATCGCATTGCTGATCTGAGTGAATAATGTGCGTGGATTATCACGTACGAGCAACTTGTTCAACAAGNCCTTAGAAAGCTAATTGAGGTAAAAAGCCCCTTATTTAGTTTTTCTATTATGCTTTTCCCAGATATTTAACGCAATGGAGAGAGGATTGGGATTATCTTGGCGTTCTCGATTGAAACTA
>JAHCZF010000097.1:0-21880 GCA_024174645.1 Lemna minuta
GAGATTGAATCAAACAACCAAGCAAAGACAAACTCCTATTGGCCAAATGAACATTGAGCCGATTGGAAAACTAACCAACTTATTGCATGTTCCAAAATTATGTGAAGTCTTATTTTTGTTCAAAGACTTTCAAAAATAAAGAATTTAATATTCTTTTCGATGACATTGATGTCAAAAGGTGCACGGGTGGAAGATTGGACTAACTAGAGTCCAACAGGGTTTCTACTATCTCCCTTGGACAAATCCAACAAGAGCAGCTGGATCCAAGGTGGCAACAATAATTTTTTTTATTATAGGTAGTGCTTGAGAGATTACCTCCGCTGTTAAGATTTGAAAGGTACAAGGGCCTTTGTGTTTGCCATCTTAATGAAGTGATTTAAAAGATCGTGTTCAGTTTTGTTTACCATTTAATGTGAAGAAAGATGTATTTCTGTTTAAGGGTTTTATGTGTGTTGGAGCACCATTATTTCTGGGAACTGATATTTGTTCTCTATTTTGTAGCAAAGATGCTGAAAAGGTTTTTCCAAAAAGCCCGGCGGAAATACGAGAGAGACAGAAAGAAAGCAAGCGATGGGCGTTGCCGGGTTTCCCCCATGGTACAGGTAGAGCGTTGCTGCTCAGCGAATGAAGCGTCTTTTTGGCAAGGATGGCCACTGAAAATGATAAGGTATGCACAACTCAACCTTTCCTTTCATGGCATGGGTCGACAGTTTAGGCTCATGACGAGACAAGACCGCGAGGTCGTCAATTTCAAGCGGTATCGCGTCAAAAATAATTCCAAACTTACCAATTTAAGAAAATTTACTCGAATTGAGGGGTATAATGGTAAATATGGGTCGAATCCACGAGGGAATTTAGGAATTTTCAGAAGATCTTTTTAGAATTTGGTCAAATCGGACGAGAAATTGATGGTAGAAATTGGGGGAAAATGATATTTTTTTAGAAAGAAGACTTGAAATCGATTCCACGGAATCAAAAAAATCGTCAATTTGGACTTGATTTCGTGGAGAAATCAGATTTCGAAGTGGAGAGAATTTTCGGATCGGCGAAATCGCGATTTAAGATGAAAATTGATGAAATTGAAATTGAAATACTAATCTAAACAAAAATTAAACTTGATTGGGAGGTAGATAATGAAAAAAACCGCTTCCACTAAACCCGTTTTACGATCAAATCGTCGTGATTATCATGAATAATCGCGAAGAACACCAAAACGCGATGACGAGCTTCAAGCGTCGATTTCTCACTCGATACTTCACCAAATCTCGACTTCTACCCCTCCTTGGACGCGGAAATTGAAGAGGAAGAGGAGGAACTCGAGAAAGAAACAAGCAAGGAAGGTGTCTAGACAGTCAATTAGATTGATTCTTGCTTGGATGCATAAGAACGTGAAGAACATGCCCTTTTATAGGGCGAAAAAAATCGTAGCCGTCCGATCGAAAGCGATCGACGGTTACGATAGCTGTCCATGATGGACCGTTTTCAGAAAAATATCGCGATCGTTGGATCGCGGATGGAAGGCCCGAGATCATCTCTCAATAGGCGTTATAAAAACGCTTGATTTCCGCCCCCTTGGATCGCGATCGGACGGGCTGAGATGCGATCCGCGCGATCGAATCGTAGCCGTTATAACGCCCCGATTTACGCACGTGCTGTGATCCTCGATCCGATGGTCCGCGCTCCACGCGATCGACGTTCGTCGATCGATCGCCCTCCAGATCCAACGTTCCGCGCTGCGCCACGTCGCCTGCAAGGTAAGTAAGCTAAAAAAATTAGTCCCACACGGACTTTATTTATAGAAACTGTCGGGTATATAATACCCGACCGTTTATACGGGTATGACCCTCCCCTATGGGGAGGACAAAGACCCATTTTATACTAATAAGTAAAACTATATATAAATATATATTCCGCGCCACGTAGGCGCTGCGCGGGGTCTGCGTGGCGCTGCCACGTGGCCCTGCGTGCCACGTCGCATCCACGCGGGCCCCGCGCCCATTTTTTTATTTAATTTTTTATTATTAAAAATCGAAAATAAAATCATAGAAAATTCGGAAAAATACAGAAAAATCCCTAAAAATTGTAAAAATCATATCTTTTAAAATACAACTCCAAATTAATCCAAATTTCTTTCATTTGATCCAAAATTTAATTATCTATTATTCCAAAAGGTCAAATTAATTAAATAATAAGAGTTAAAATTATTATTTCAAAAATACATTCATTTATTAAGATTTTAATCTTTAGAAAATAAAATGAATGTTTATAAAAGTTATTTCTCTTATTATTTTCTCTTTAAAAACAATTATAATCTCAAGAAAAATATGGGTTATCAAATTATGAAACTCTAATTTATAAAAATTAACCCTAATTTAAAGTATTTTGAGATTATAATGACTTTTTAAGAGAATAATAGAAAAATACATATAAATATGATAACATGCATGTAAATGAAATCATTTAAGCTTTAATATGCATGAAAAATCATGTTTTATGATGTAAATATAGCATGTTATCAGCTCACCTATGTTTGGAGCAGTCCCCAGCCTGGGTCATATACACATGCATCTCATATATTCTATTCCCTTGGGCGGGCGACCAAGGGCAGGGATGCATCCCTCGTTTAAATCGCCCAATAAGAGAAACAAAGGGTAAAATAATAGTAATATAATTAAAAAAACTACAACACAACAAGATAGATTAATGAATAAGTGCATGCACCAAAAAGTAATGTTCATATCGATCTTAGCATCACTACACCCATTTTTATGTATGTATCTTAATATGAATGTATGTATGTATATATATATATATATATGTAAGTACATTTGTATGTTTGTATGTATGCATGCATGTATGTATATATGTATGTATGTATGTATGTATCTTTATATGTTCGTGCATACATTCATATGAATGCATGTATGGATATATTTACTATCTATTATGTGTATATGTATGCATGTACGTATATACTCATGTATGTTTGCATGTATGTATGTTGGTATCTATGTCTTTTATGTATGTATGCACAACATACCTATGTATGTAGGAATGTATGTATGTATGTATGCTATGTATGACCATATTTATATATGTATATATGTATGTACTTGTGTATATGTATGTACTATATGTATGCATCCATGCATGGATGCATCTATGTATGTATGAATGTATTTCGGTATGTACATATGAATGGATGCATGTATATATGTATGCATATAAGTATGTATGTAGGTATGTATGTATGAATGCATGTATGTATGAATGTATGCATACATGCATGTATTTATATGTATAAGTATATATGTTTATATGTATGTATAAATGTAGCTATGTATGGAGGTATGTTCATATGAATGTAGGCGTGTATGTATGTTCGTAAGTATGTACATATGTATGTATGTATGCATGTATATCTATATATGTAGGTATGTGTGGATATAGGTATGTGTCTATGTACAAATGTATGTACATATGCATGTATGTATATATCTAGGCATTTGTGGATGTAGGTATCTCTCTATGTACAAATGCATGCATGTATGTATGTATGTATGTAGGTAAGTATATGTATCTATGTATGTTTGTCTATAAACATATATGCATCTATATATTTAAGGATAAATAATGTATGTATGTATATATGTATGTGTGTATGTATGCATGAATGTATGTAGGTATTTATGTAAGTATGTATATATGTATGTAAGTATGTAGGTATGCAAGTATGTTAGTACATATATATATATATATATATGTATATATGTATGTATGTATGTATTTATCTAGGTATTATGTAGGTATGTATGTTTGTGTGTATGTATGTGTGCATGCATGTATGTATGTCATGCATGTATGTATGTATGTATGTATGTATGTATGTATGTATGTATTCATGTATGCACATGTGGTGTGTGTATATATATATCTATATATGTTGGTATTTGAGCATGTCCTTATATATGTATGTATGTATGTATTATTTAGGTATGTATGTATGTTTGCATGTATGATTGTATTTAGGTATGTATGGATAGATATATGTATATACATATGTAGGTATTTATATATGTATGTATGTATATATGTTTGTATGTTACTATGTAAGTGTGTAAGTATATATGTATGTATGTATGTACATTTTTTTGGTGTCTGTGCAAGTATTAGGTGTACATATGTATGTATGTACAAAAACTTTTAGGTGTGTATGTAAGTTTACATGTATGTATGTTTGTGTGTATGTATGTATATATGTATGTACATATGTATGTATGTACATATGGATGCATGTATGTATGGAAGGGTGGATGGATTGATGAATGGATGAATGGATGGAATGATGGATGTATGGAATGATGAATGGATGGATGAATGTACGGGTAGATGGATGTATGGATGTATGTGTGTGTGTATGTATGTATGGCTGGAATGTGGATGGATGTATGGAAGTATGTATGTATGTATGGATGTATGTGTGTTTGTGTGTATGTATGGATGGAATGTGGATGGATGTATGGAAGTATGTATGTATGTATGGATGTATGTGTGTTTGTGTGTATGTATGGATGGAATGTGGATAGATGTATGGAAGTGTGTGTGTATGGATGTATGTGTGTGTGTGTATGTATGGATGGAATGTGGATGGAGGTATGTATGTCTTGATGTAGGTGCGTGTATGTGCATGTATGGATGGCATATATGTATGTATGTTACTATGAATGTATGTATATATATATATAGTGTGTGTGTGTGTGTGTGTGTGTGTCAGTACATTTGTATATTTGTATGTATGCATGCATGCATGTATGTATATATGTATGTATGCATGTATGTATGTATGTATCTGTATATGTTCATACATACATTCATATGAATGCATGTATGGATATATTTACTATCTATTATGTGTATATGTACAGATTATGTATGTATGTATGTATACATGCATGCATGTATGTATGTATTAATGTATGTATGGATAGATGTATGTATATGCATATGTAGGTATTTATATCTGTATGTATGTATGTATATATGTTTTTATGTACATATTATTTTTGGTGTGTGTGCAAGTATATATGTATGTACGTACACAAAATTTTAGGGTGTATGTAAGTTTATATGTATGTAGGTTTATCTGTATGTATGTATATATGTATGTTTGTCTGTATGTATGTATATATGTATGCATGTATGTATGGAAGGATGGATGGATGAATGGATGGAATGATGGATGTATGGAAAGATGGATGGATGTACGGGTAGATGGATGTATGGATGTATGTGTGTGTGTATGTATGGATGGAATGTGGATGGATGTATGGAAATGTGTATGTATGTATGGATGTATGTGTGTGTGTGTATGTATGGATAGAATGTGGATGGATGTATGTGTGTGTATGTGCATGTATGGATGGAATAATGGATGGATCTTTGCATGTATGTATGTATATATGTATGTACATATGAATGCATGTATGTATGGAAGGATGGATGAATGGATGGAATGATGGATGGATGGATGGATGGATGTACGGGTAGATGTATGGAAGGATGGATGTACGGGGAGATGTATGGAATGTATGGAAGGATGTATGAATGGATGGAATGATGGATGGATGTATGGATGTATGTGTGTGTGTATGTATGGATGGAATGTGGATGGATGTATGGAAGTATGTATGTATGTATGGATGTATGTGTGTGTGTATGTATGGATGGAATGTGGATGGATGTATGGAAAGTATGTATGTATGTATGGATTTATGTGTGTGTGTGTATGTATGGATGGAATGTGGATGAATGTATGTAGTCTAGATGTATGTGTGTGTATGTGTGTGTGTGTGTGTATGTATGGATAGAATGTGGATGGATGTATGTATTCTCGATGTATGTGTGTGTATGTGCATGTATGGATGGAATAATGGATGGATGTTTGCATGTATGCATGTACATATATATGTTGATAAGTATGTATGTATTGATGGATGAATGGATGTGTGGATGGACAGATGGATGGATGTATGAATGTATGTCTGCATTTATGGATGGATGGATGTATGTATGTATGGACGGATGGATGTATGGATGTATGTATGCATATATGGATGGATGGATGTGCGGATGGATGGATGTATGTATGTATGGACGGATGGATGTATGGATGTATGTATGCATTTATGGATGGATGGATGTGTGGATGGATGGATGGATGGATGTATGGATGTATATATGTACTTATGTACATTTGTATGTATGCATGGTTGGATGGATGTATGTATGTATGTTTGTAGGTATGTTTGCATGTATGTTGGTATGCGTGTATCATGTAGGTATGTATGTATGCATGTAGGTATGTATGTAAATTAGTGTGTCTATGTATATATGGGTATATGTATGTATATATGCATATATGTATAGATGTATGTAAGTATTCATGTATATATGTATGTATGGATGCTAATATTCATTTATGTATGCACGTATGTTTGAATCCATTTGTATTTGTATTTGTTTGTACTTATGTATTTATGTATGTATGCATGTTTGCATTTGTGTGTCTTGGGGAATGGAAAAATGGATTTTTGGCTTCTCAATCCAGTGATGCGATTAGAAATTTTGCTAATCAGAAAGGGCATGTCAATCTTGATCATTGACTGGATCAATTAATCATCATTTTTGTAATCTAGATCAACTAAGTCGATTTCTGACCATTGGCAGTAATATGAAGCCAAGATTGGCCATAGAATGAGTATGGATGTCAATGGAATTGGGAGTTATGTCAAATATATCTAGATTGGCTATCCATAGCATGTGAGCTCAGGGGAGAGTTAGTACCTTCAAATGAGGCCACATCAAAGCTAAAGCCTCTCTCATCTTCACTTAACTACGCTTTCTTGGATGCACAACAAGCCAAACTAGTGATCATTTCTTCACGACTTGATTAAGAGCAAGAGATGTGATTACTTTCTGTATTGTGATATAATGAGCAAGATATTGGTTGGACCTGATGATGGCCCCACTATATTTGTCTTGCACTTAAATCTTCTCAATATATCTGGTTGAGCAATCTAGAGTGATATTCTTTCCAAAAAAATGATAATCAACATGATTAAGAACACCATCCATTTGAGCCATCTCATCGTAATGTCTAGCCCGTCTGTTTGACAAAATGTTGGCCAAAAACCAAGCTTGACCTAGAATGTACAAAGATGTTAGAAACAAAAATAGAAACCCCTTATCACATTAAACCATCCTTATAAGTAGAAGATCATACATCAATTCTAATTGTGCTTGAAATTTTTTAATACAATTGTGTTTCTCCTAACTCTGTCTCGTAGTTCTATCTTTCTTTCTCTTTGTCTCAAATTTTCACATCATATTAGAGATTCCTGCCCGACAACATCATCTTAATACTTTGGTGGATCAACTCTATAATAAAGATAATTCCTGCTTTGGAGAACGTAGTTTCTACCTCTCTTGTGTACGCATGAATTAGTGAAAGTGCTTGAACAAGAGCCGCCTTCCATCTCCCCAGTAGATGAAAATGGAAATTAAGGCAAAAATCAAGAACATCAACAATGGTGCAGACAAAAGAGCTGCAAGAGACTGATGCGAAGCCCTCATGAAATTACAAACTCAGTTGCATAATCTTCATACAAGTAATCAATCTCGCAATATCCCTGTATCTTCTTCTCTCCAATGTCTTTCTAGCTTTCTATAACGAACTAAATGGCAAATAGATGACGATAAAATAATCAATACATGATAAAAAAACTCATGATGATTGAGCTGCAAACACAGATGTTGTGGGGTTTCGCTAGAAAAAGTAGGTTTTAGAAGAAATTCAAAATTTTTAAAGAAACTTGGATGCATAAAACCTTGAAAAGGCAAAATCAGAATAAAAATTAATGGGGGGTTGAGGGATTTAGAGAGGGAACACATGAGTCCCATAGGGCAGAGAAAGCAAGAGAGAAGGCGCCGGCGAAGGCCCAGAGGCGGTGGGCTTCGCTCAGGGGCACAGCCACAGCACTATGACAAGAATAGGAGGGAAGGACAGCAGTGCAACAAGAGGAACCCATCGCTCTGGAGCAAATTAGTTTAAACAAGCTCATCATTAGTTTTTTTTTTTTTTTGAAAAAAAGAAGAGAAGGGTCCTCTAAAATGAAGGCCCCCCTGTTGTCATTGAAAGTATGACGAAGTACAAAGTCATGCTACACGGTTCACAAAGTCGAGGGGCCAAGACTGCCTCGAATCCATAGTGTAATGAGCCCCCTCGCGTCGTGCTGTATGGCGTCGACAGAGGGGGAGCGTCCCCTGAAGATGACTTCGCTGCGTGACTCCAGATGGACCATAGGAAGGCAAATATGCTCGCCATTCTGCCTTTGACCGATACGGCCCGTCACCGATGGACCGCCAAAAGGCCTCCCAGGAAGATATATCTATCCGGACCACCCCGGCCGACAACCAAACAGATGAGGCAAAGGGACATGTAACAAAAAAAGATGCTCGCAGTCCTCCACCGCCCCCGCACATAAGGCACATTCGGTCGTAGACTTCGTGCCATGCGCCTGTCGATAAGCCCTCGTCATCAGTCTTCGCCGGAGGAGAAGCCAGATAAAGACCCGTATCTTCATAGGAAGGCGACTTTTCCACGCCCGTCGCCACAATCGTATAAATGCGGGATCCTCCGCCTCTGCTTGCTCCCGAAGGCGGCTATACACAGCCCGAGCAGAAAAGCACTGCTCGTTCCATATCCATACATCATTACCCTCCGAGGGTCGTCTGTCCGCAATAAGCTCTTGCAGCCTGAGGAAGTCGATCACCCTTTGGTCGGACATAGCCTCACGGAGAGCCGGGGTCCACGCATCTCGCCATGCCCGACTCACCGGTTCATTCGGATCGGGTGAGAGGGAGTACAGGCGAGGGAAGATCTGGCTGAACCGCCCACGTCCCCGACTCGGTCGTCAATCCGAAACGGAAAGTCTCCCCGCTCCCAGCCTAGGCCGGAAGAAAGGCTGCATCGGTGAGAAAATGGGCCGAAGGGATGTCATGAATGCGGAGTCGCCTCGCGGGGGTCTGCCATGTCCCGCGATCCCAACGCGCCTCCATACTCGTCGCGCAAAGCACGATAGATGTCGAGTCCCCCGAAGGATGTAATATTCGTTGGACCCATTTGGCTAGGAGGGCCGTATTTGTATGTTGCAGTTGACGTACGCCCAGACCGCCTTGTTCAATAGGCCGACATACGGTTTCCCAGGCTACAAGAGGAACTGCGCGAGTCTCCTCCGGTCGGGATCCGCACCAGAAAAACCTCCTCATGAGCTGCTCAAGTCTCTTTCGAACCCCGCACGGCAGTCGGAAGATAGACATAAAATATGTAGGGATGGCGGCCAGGACAGCTTTAAGCAACACTAGGCGTCCCCCGCGAGACATAAGGCGTGCCCGCCACCCTCCGAGCCGCGACTCCACCTTTTCTAGGACCGGCTGCCAATCTGAAATCCGGAGTCGCCTATCCACCAATGGAACTCCCAAATAACGGATAGGAAGGTTGCTGATTGGAGTGGCCAGGAGTCGAGAGCATCCCGTCATCTCTTCCGATGATAATCCAAAGCCGATGAATGATGATTTAGCTCTGTTTAGCCGGAGACCAGAGAAGTCCGAGAAGATAGACATCATAGTGGACAGGGTGTGCGCTGCCGCCCACGTTCCCTGAACAAAGAACGTCGTGTCGTCAGTGTACTGTAGTAAAGGTATACCGGTAGGAACACCAGGTGACTGAAAACCCGTGAGGGAGCCTCTACGACACATCTGGAGCGTGCACACCGCTAAAGCATCAACTGCCAAAATAAATAACAAAGGAGCTAGAGGGCAGCCCTGTCGAATCCAACGCGGGGGGTGTATCCATCCTCCTTGAGGTCGCCCGTTTACCAGGGTGGCAAACGTGGGCGTCGTCACACATTGCTTCATCCACCTCACCCATGTCTCTGGGAAACCCCGTCGCCTCAGTGCGTTCCATAGGAATCGCCAGTCGAGAGTGTCATAAGCCTTTGAAAAATCCACCTTCCACATAATACCCTTTGTGCCACTCCGCCGCCACGATGCAACAATCTCCTCCGCTAGAACAATGCTTTCCGACATCTGTCGGCCGGGTAAGAAAGCAGACTTGAACGGGCTGATGATCGAAGGGAGGACCGCCCGCAGGCGGTTTGCCAACACCTTGGCTATGATTAAGTAGATAGAATTGGACAGGGAGATTGGCCGAAAATCCCCAATCTGCTCTGCCCCTTGGACCTTGGGAATGAGGACTATATAAGCCCTGTTGAGCCGGTCCATATTACATCTTCCAGTCCTGAACTCCTCAATTGTGGCCATAACATCGGGTCCGACCTTGGTCCAACACTCGATGTAGAAGAAAACCGGGATGCCGTC
This sequence comes from Lemna minuta, assembly GCA_024174645.1. Lineage (NCBI taxonomy): Eukaryota > Viridiplantae > Streptophyta > Magnoliopsida > Alismatales > Araceae > Lemna > Lemna minuta. Next base: position 10,438 of record JAHCZF010000097.1, read on the forward strand.
CGGTCCGGGAGCGCCTTCACTGTTCAAACCTCGGATGGCCTTCTTGACCTCCTCCTCGGAGAAGGGAGTGATCAATTCCTGCTGCTGGGAGACCGAGAGGGCGTCGGCACCCGTGGCGAGCCATCGCCACCGATTAGGAGGTCCTCGGCGGTAGAACTCTCGAAAATGATCTGATAAAGCTTGTCCAATGGCGGCTTGATTGGTTATTACCCGGTCTCTGATCTTTAGTCGGCGTATGCTGTTCTCTCGGTGTCGTCCATTCGCCACCTAATGAAAAAAACGGGTGTTGGCGTCCCCGGCCGCCAGCCACCTCTGCCGAGATCGTTGGCGCCAGTCCAACTCGATGCGGAGGTCCATTTCTGCCACCGCGTCTCGACAAGCCTTCTGCTCTTTCGCTTCCTCAAGTAACAAGGGCTTGGAGTCTTCGATATCGTCCAAAGCCCGGACGCGAGCCAGGGCGACGTCTCTTGTCTGTGTTCGCTTTGATCTGATTTGCCACCGCCGGGCAAGAAGGTGATGTCTGAGGTCCTTTAGCTTAGTGCACAATTGCTCCGACGAGCCTCCAAACGTGAGGCGGGATCCCCACCACTCCAGGATTTCATTTTTCAGCTCACCGTCACGCAGCCAGGATCGGTCCAACTTGAAATAGGTCGGTTTAGCCGGACCCGCCCTTGCTGTCCACATAATGGGTGTATGATCTGATAAGGGGCGGGGGAGAGCCGATACCTCTGCCAGTGGATAGGCGATCAGGAGGTCCGTGGAGCAGAGGAATCGGTCCAACCGAGACTGAGTGGTTGGTCCTTTCCATGTAAAGCGCCGATCTGAAGGTCCCATCTCTGCCATACCCAGCTCTGTGATGATATCCCAGAATTGGCGTGAGCCCGGGTCCCGCCCTCCTCTATCATTTGGTCGGTCGCTCGCCATGAGTGTCACGTTAAAATCTCCGCCGATAAGAATAGGGTTCTCGGGAAAATCCCCCTGAAGCCGTGTCAGATCCTCCCAAAGCTCGGATTGCAAAATAGCGGTCGCAGGCCCGTAGACCGAAGCTATCACTGCGCTGAAGCCGTCCCTCCTGTTCACCAGCCGGGCTGCCACCACGTGTCGTCCTGTCCATGTGCACGAACAATCAAACAGATCCTCCTTCCAGGCCAACAGGATGCCGCCCGACCGCCCCGAAGCGGCTATAGCAACGTGCGCCTCGACCCCTCCCAAACCGAGTGCAGTCCATGTTTGTTGATCAGCTTGAAGTAGCATTGTCTCCTGCAAGCAGACTACTTCAGCCCCCCATTCCCGTAGGTAGCGCCCCACGGTGCCCCGTCTTCTGGCGTCACGGAGCCCACGCACGTTCCAGCTAATGCACTTCATGGAGGGCTAGGCAGGACACCATTTCCTACCCCCATATCCTGGGCAACCTCCGTGGACGAGAACAACCTTACAGATTCCGGCACGAAAGACTCTTCCGGGAGTGAATCTGGAGACGCCTGAGTGTCTTCATGGACGGCCTCCTCCCGGCCTTCCTCGTGGTTCGAAGCCGCGGACACTGTCTGGAGCCGACGTCGGGATCGGTACAGCAAGAGGGAGTCCGGGGGGCCCTCTGCCCGGAGCGCCAAGGCGGTGTCCAGTGTAGAGGCAGGAATGCTCGATATTTGATCATGTGTCTCAATCTCGGTGTTGATGAGGGCTGGAGGGTTCTGCAAGTCGCTGAGGTCCTGCTGAGACAGATGCTGCTGTTTACGAGTCACATGCAGCTGATGGTTTTCCTCGTCGCCGGCCAGAGATGTCGCAGGCTGCGCCGTTTGTTCCGGACATGACGCCACTTGCTGGCAAGGCGGTGGCAGATGTAGCGGAGGGGGAGGGGGCAGGGTCACCATCATGATCACCAGGCCTGCCCCTGCGCCCTCCGTCACCCGTAAGGTCCTCGGAACCTCCGAATCCGTCTCCATTTCCACATCCAAACATAAACAGTTTGGATCTCCAACGTTCAGCCCGTTGCATACGATTTTCCTCAGGGCGCCGGCCGGACGGATGATCTGCTCCAGCTGATGCCACTTGCGGAGCCCAAAAGGAACCCCTTGAACCTCTATTCTTCTGATTTCCTTCTGGAGTACAAGAGCCCCGTCCGTCGGTCGAGGTCGGCGCCAAGAAATGGCCCCGCCTTCACATAACCTCCTGATTGATCGCCCGTGTTCAGTCGCTGCCAGTTGATTTTAGACAGGCCACGTAAAAAAACCTCGCCAGATGCCAGCCAGTGACAATCAGGATTGTTCAGTTCGGGACAGAGGGCTTGTATCCCGGCTAAAATCTGTGTCCATGCCATGTCGGCCCTGCTGCATTCACCCACAAGGCAAGCGTAGAGGCTCGTGCTGGCTGGGTCCACTTCCTGCCTCGCCGAGCGTGACAGCTAACTTGACGGTGTCCCCCGTGGCGGCAAAGACGGCATTTCATCGGTTCTCGGCAGTCCCCGGGCCATATGCCCCCGTGCCGTGCAGCGAAGGCATCGTCCTTCCTTCAAGGGGTCCACAGGGGCGGATATCCGGGTGTCGCAGGTGCCTTTCAGGGGGTCCACGGACCGTGGAGAATTTGCTGATGTATTAGGCTTGGTGCCTCCCAAATTGCCCTGGGCGGTCACCTGGGCATATGTCCTAGAGCGGCGTCCATAGACTAACGTCTTGGCAGCTACTGCAGATGATTGGGACAGGGACGACGCTCTATCATCATTGGCAAATTTCGGAGGCAGAGGCAGCGGTGGCGTCGGACGCCCTGTTTGTGATAAATGCTGAGGCAATATTTGGCGCGCATGCGAGAATCGGGGAGCCCTAGGTAGCCAGACGGTCGCTCCCTTCCGGTGCTCCTCCTGCAGACGGGAAACCCTAGGTCGAGGGCGGACAAAGGCGTCCTCTTCAAACGGCGCCGTGCGTTTTGAAGACCGTCCGCAAGTCAAACAGGGACCCCGCGAATGCTCAGGCACGCGCGCGGGGTCTTTCTGCGTACGCGGGAAGTAATCCGCTTGCGGAAGGTGATCTCTCGCGATCCGCAAGTGGGGTGGGTTGCGGGGGCGAAAATTTTCGGTCGGAGGGTACCGGTTATTCCTCGACGACGCCACTGGCGGAGAAAATCGCTGATCGCCTCTCCTTGCACGTCCATTCCGTCCCCTCATTTTCAAAGATTCTCTTCGGGACTCTTTAGTTCTTCCAAGACAATCGCCAGCTCATCATTAGTTATGTGCCAAATAGGGTTGCAAGGGAGAATACAAATAACTACAAAACCACAATTAACCAATAACAATAGAAATACCCTACTTCTAACAGTAAATAACTATGAAATAGGTAAAAATGTTTTTTTTTTTAAATACCCCATTGAAGAATGAGAATCACCTATTTAAACAACAACTCAAATAGCCCATGTTTTCTTGAATCAGGATTGACAATCTCTGATTTTTAGCCATTAAGAATTCTGGCCATGGGCTCTTTCGATCTGCTTAATCCAGTGAAGCCCAAGGTTTTCACCAGCATTGACAGCCCTGGTAAACTGTTCCACCGCCATCTCCAACCGTGGTATCTCCGCGTTCTTCTTCCGGCCCAGAAACCTCTTGTCCATCTTCCTTACTGCGTCTGGAATCTCCGCACCTGCTCTATACAAATCCATTTGAATCGGTTGAAAGACAAATATGCAAGTTAAAATCATACAAGAATTTGTAATTCTTTTACCTCTCAGGATCAAAGAGCCACAAGCAATGGCAGCACCAGTGTGCCCCTGAAGCAGAAATTACATCATTTGAGAAAAAAGGCACCGATCAAAGACCAGTGTCGAGGAAGTAAATTTCATTGAACAAAGACCTTAGAGGAGGCTCTGTAGAAGCACCATATGGCTGAGGCAACATCCTTCTGGACACAGTCCCCGGCAAGGAAAACCGATCCCAGAAGATACAATGCAGCTGGATGCAGCTGTAATTGACAAAATCCAGTGTCAAAGATCTGTCCAAGTTATGCCAGAAAAGTGATAAATTGGTGTTACCTGGTCCACAGCTTTTTCTATGTAGTACAAGGCCTGCTGATCTGATTGGATATTCTCATTCTGCACACCCCAATCAAGAGTTGAGACCCCAGGGAGGGGGGAGAGAGAGAGAGAGAGAGAGAGAGAGAGAGAGAGAGAGAGAGAGAGAGAGAGAGAGAGAGAGAGAGAGAGAGAGAGAGGTTACCTGAATACGCAGATGGCAGCCAAGGTCATACTGGGCATCAGGATCCCCCATGTTTGCAGCTTCAACAAGCAAGGCAGCTCCTCTGCAGAGAATCCAGGCACCTTTGAAGATGAATTGAGAAACAGAAATGGGAATTTCGAGCAGTAGATTGGCAGAGAATGAAAATCCTAGAGAAGGGAGACCTATGAAGCTCTTTCCCTAATTCTTCCATCTTTCAAAAGGATATGCGAATCAAATACAAAATCCTCAAAGAATACTTACAGATTGATAAAAAAAAACCCTCGCATGAAAGACAAAAACTACGAAAATTTGGAATTTTCTTCACTCATTATTCCATTCCTATAATCTAAATACTGAGAATTTTCATTGTGCACAACCACGGTACACCAAAAAAAACAGGAAGGACATTAATTGGATCGCTCATACACCCTTATATCTTTTGGGGACATGATACTCACAATTCAGCTTGGAAAGTCAATATCTTATGCGGGAATTCATGTTCTAAACTAGTTTCTTAGGATTGTCAATGACCACACCATAATAAAATTAAATAAAATCATGACAGGCGTTTATTTGATCACTCACATAAACCTCGCACAGCCTTGAAATGGTGCTTGGAAAGTCAATATCTAACGCAGGAATTCTTACTGCTACTATCTAATTTCTGAGAATTGTCAATGCCCATAACACCATAAAAAAATAATATCAGGAAGGGCGTTTATTCAATCACTCACAAAAAAAATAATCTTACCCGGGAATTCATATTACTGCAAGTTATTTTCTTAGAATTGTGAATGCCCACAACATATTAAAAAATAAATAAAATCAGGAAGGGCGTTTAATCGATCACTCACACAACCTCACACAGCTTTGAAATGGAGTTTGGAAGGCCAATGTCTTACGTGGGTATTCATATTACTTAATCTAAAGCGATTTCTGAGATTTTTTTTGAAAAGGAGTAACGTCTGAGAATTATCAATGCCCGGAACATATTTAAAAAATCAGGGAGGGATTTATGCGATTACTCACACAGCCTTACATGCGCCGGGGACATGATACTTGAAATGGAGCTTGGAAAGCCAATATCTCGCGTGGGTATTCATATTATCCACCTCGAGCGCCAATTCAAAGCTCTCTTTAGCTGTCTGTATCTCACCCAATCACAGTACGAATAAAACTGTGCAGAATAATTCAGAGCTTACTCTGAGGAGAGGAATGAGTCGAGGGTCTTTCAGTTCCGTGTAGTCGATGACTCTGTCCACCTCGCGGAGTGCACTCCAGCCTCGGGCGATCAGCTCCATGGCTTTTTTATTCCGGCTGTGGATCATTCTAACTGTCTGCGAAGAACTAATCGCCATTGGATTCATACAAAAAGGGAGCATCTTTCCTCGCGGGCCCAGGGAAAAATCCCTGGCCAATGCTCGTAGCATCTCTCTCTCCTTCGAGCGAGAGGCGATTTCTTTCTGGTCTTTTAAACTGTGAAGGGTCAAGGCCTAAACAATCTACAGCATCTCTCTCTCTCTCTCTCTTTTTAACTATTTACAGAAAAATAATTTACTATTTACAGCATCTCTCTCTCTCTCCCTCCCCCCATATTTACTAAGTTATTAGGTTATTGGGACTCCAAATTAATCACCAAACTGAGTATCCATGTCGATGCCATCGCAGAGAAGAGGGATCTCGGAGCCCTCCCCTACCACCACCTCCGCTACCTTCAAGACTCCAACAAACTAATCATGTTTGGGTTTGTTTTCCAAGAGATCTGTTGAAATAAACTTTCAGAGATTTTATAATTCTGCATACATTGCTTTTGAGAATCAGACGGAGGAGGCATCTAGAATTTTGTGGCAATTCTACTCTTTTCATGATGGCTCTTGATCATCTTGGTGGGTTTGTTCTGGTGGCACTCTCTCTGAGTTACCATGATATATCGTTGCATTTAAGCTAGGTCAACTCGTTATAATGAGTAAGTTACTGATTATGTTGCAAGTTAAAGATCTATTAAACTCTTCATCTCACTGCACTGTCACGTTTTTGGGTTGAGGTAGAATTATTTAAAGCTAATGAATCTTATGGATCTAATCTTCTTGGATGCAGGATGAGCTGAACTACTCGAAGGAATATATATAAGGATACAATCGAGTATGAATTGGAGTCCAAAATTAAAGAGACTGAGCTTGAGTTTTGGTAAGTCAAGCTAAGCAGTATGAATAAATTACCTGGAATTCTCATTTTGATTTTATTTAACCTGGAATTCTCATTTTTCCACAAAATCAAAAGCACTACCCGTTTAGAAGACAATCTCCATTCCTGCAGCAACCATAAGATATTACTAGAAAAATCCCACTGGCACGAAAAAATCTCCCATACCTGATCCTCAAGGGCCCCTACTACAATTACTTCCCACTTTTTGGATCAAGCCAAGTTCAGATTACTGAGCTCTCCCTCTACCATCAAGAGAAGAGATATATAGATATATATATGGAACCCGAGTCAAAGAAGAAACAGAGATGAGATGGAGACTTAGGTCAATGTGGGAGGGAAATGAGATCAGAAACCAGGGACTTCACCAGGCAGGGGGGCCAACTCTGTCCTTCCAAACCGGTCCTCATCATAGAAGATGGCCTTGACAATGCGTCCACCAAAGAAGCGACCGTCGAGGTCTACCAAGGCCTTGGTCGTCTCCTCTGCCCGTTCAAACTGCACAAAGATCCTCACTGCCTCCTCATGGGGGAAATTGGCCTCTGTTATCTCGAATATCAGCACCCGTGTCACTGTCCCATACTTAGCGCATTCCGATGCCACCTCATCTTCCAGCTCATCGTCCACCTCCCCTGGTCCCACCTGCATTCACAGAAAGAACACCTTTGAGGTCAACAACAGAGTTCATGCAACTAAAGCCCATTCCAGATATTTTCCAAAGATGTCTAAACAACTTTGCGCCACAGTTTAAACTTTCTCTGTCATGGGTTACTGTACCAAGTTGTTTGGATTATCAATGAGGAATATTTAAGGTATTGAATAGCCAAGTAGTAATCGAAAAGCTCGGTTCAAGAAAAGATGCATCCACAGCTAGTTGCCAAAAAATAGTCGGATCAGATTCTTAAAATTTTCTTGAAGAAAACCGCCTGTGTTTCAAGCAAAGAAAAACCAAAATAGACACAAAAAATGGAATATTGAAAATTCCAACCTGAGTAACAAGAAGATAACAATGCATTGCAAGTGGATGGAAGCAATAGCAAGGGTTTATCATATCCATTTGTTTAAATTTTAACCCATAAACTCAAGAAGCATAGAGATTTGAGCTAACAAAAAGACTAACATTTAGATATCTATAACTAGAAGTACTAAGAAATCAACCGAGAAACTTTTAAGAGAAGAAAACAAATGGATATTACAGTACCATATTTCTGAGAAGAAGAACGCGTGTCGGCGGGCCATTGAAGTTTATACTCTTTGGTTTCTTCTCTGGTTTGGTTTCACTGGCATTGACAATTACTCCGGCTCTCCTATCCGTCTTTTTTGCCATTAATGGCGTTGTGATGCCCTGTTCCTGTTTGCCAAGACCTTGCCCTTCCTTCCACCCCATCTTGGCCATCATCCTCTGTGCAGCAGTCATCTGCCCCCCAGCACCAACTCCAAGACCGTCCGACCCTGACTTTCCAATGGCAAAACCGTCTGCAGTAGATGGCGGTGAAGGTGATTTTGGTGGCACACCGCTCAGAACCGCTCGTCTCCTCCATGCTTCCTCACCTGAGATGCTCAGAGAAGACGCTCTTGATTCCTGCTCTCTCGTCTCCCTTTCGACTGCTTCCCTTTCCCTCTGCTCACGCTCTCTCTCCTCTTCTTCACGGCGCCGGTTGTCGAGCTCCCTTCGTATAGCAGCTTCCTTTGCTTTCCTGGCTCTCTCCCTTTTGTAATCCTCATAATCATTCGGCCTTGCCGGATCGTACTCTTCTGTTATAGTAGATGTCACTCCAACGAGCGCCGGCTGGAAAGAGGCGCCATTCGTACCCCCAAATTCAGATGATGACGGAGGCAAATCAGAGGAACTCACAGCTCTTGCCGTCGAAATAGGAACGGGTTTTGACTTAATCTGTGAATGCTGATTCTTTAATACAGATGGTGGAGTTGGAAACATTGATGAGGGTTTTCTCAGAGTGGGCGGCGCCATCTTGGTGCTGCTCGACCACACCGCCGTGTTATTTCCGCCCTTGTCATCATTAACATTAGATGAAGACGACGGGGGAGGAAGATCCCCATACAATCCGCCTAGCATCCTCTCTTCTCTCTAGACACTGCAATTCACCATAAAAAGCCTTCTTAAACGAAGCTAATCTGAAAATAATCTAAATAGCCATTAATCTACTAGTCCTAGAGCAGAAATACAGGCAATTGCCTCAATCTGGACTTCCCAAAGATACAGAAGAGAAATCTCAGTCCAAACAGGATTTACACCAAAACCCTAAAAAAAGGAGAGAGGCGGAAACCCAGAACCATTAAACGACGGAGCTTCTTGAGAGCTAGTCGAATCGGCGAATGGCCAGATTTAAGACGATTGGGATACCCAAAACTGAAGTTTTAGAGATCAGTAGTTATAAGGCTTACACTATCGAGGTTTCGATCGTGACGGCTTCCTTCTCCTCCTCGGAGAGCTGCTGCTGGTCGTGCGAAAAGGGTTGCAGAAAATCAAAATGGGGCGAGGAAAACCCATTCGGACTGTACGCGGTACCAAACCCAATAAAGATCCGTCAATTAGAACTATTGATCAATCATAGCCAATTAGACTCTGATCTTAGGGGAGGGATCATCGATCAATCACAAAATCGATCACTGCCTTTATCGATCAATTTGGCTTTGATCATTGATCAAGAAAAAGTCAACTTAACAAGATTCAGTCATTGTATTAACAAGATTGAGACTAAAGTCAACTTTAATCTCTCATTTATATTTATTAAGATGAAATTTGTGATGAAGTCTTTCAACATATATAATGACTAAGTGAATTATAATGAGCATATATAATAAAATTTTAATAATAATAATAATGATTATTTAAATATATGTTCTAAATATTCTTATTCAAGGGATATTGATAATGTTTCATTGATGCATTTACTTCTATTATTATTAATAGATTTTTATGGTTAATTCACAATAATATAATCTGTATTATCATAATTTTTATGATTTTTTGCATTTATCCTGCTATTTCGCTCACGTGCTTGTATCACATCTAATTAGCGCTAATCAGGCATAAACATAAATATACGTTGTCGTGCATCATTCTTTCTTACTCTTATATCATAGATTAACTCCATTTGACTACTTCCAAAGTCAAATGGCGGGATTCTTACATCTATTTATGAGTTTTATGCATGCGAGGGCATAGGCATATGAGAAGGAAAGCATGGATGCAAACAATGACTAGATAGAGAGAAAGAAACAACTCCCCATCAAATTAGAGCATTAAATCAACCTATCATCATAGAAGGAGTGTTAGCAGGTTTGCATGTGTCAATGGATCATTCTAGGTTTTATGAAAGGTCAAGTTTAGTCAACCTCCCTCTTTTTTAGGAAGTTGTACCAAACAACACTTTTCTAAATTCATTCCTTCTATTATTTTTCATGTCTAGGATTTATAGATTAAAATATTGAGAATTGATTACAAATCTAATAGAGAAATTTATAACAAAAAGGAGTACTAGTTTGAGAGAAAATGAATTTGAAAGCTTTATAGATTTTTTTAGAGATTTTTTTATAGTTTGAAGATATTTTTTGGGATTTTTATGATTTATTTGGGAATATAAAAAGGTTTATAAATGTTTCTAAAAGGAGAGTTTGGTTGTAACCAACCAAGTTGTGACACATGGCGCTACAAGAGAGCTGCTTGGCTGTGACACATGGCGCTCGTGGCACGTGCCCATTTCATATCAATAAGGTGGGCCCATTTTATACCTAATTTCCTTCCAAAACTTGGCCCATGTTGGACGAAATGAAGAGGAATCATGGGTGAGACATTGGTAGCATCTCAAGGCTTTGATTGGTCTGGCCAATTAGCAGCGTTCGCTTAAATGGACTCAAAGCCTATGAAAATTTCAAATAAAAAGGACACCTCAGTTAATTTTTTGCGATCAATTAGGGTTTTGCATTGTGGGTTCATCAATGGGATCCGACGTCTCACATTGTGCCGCCCTTTTCTTTAAAGGTTAGTCATAGCCTACACTCTAATTAGTCTGATGGGAATTAGAGGGCTTAGTAAATTTGACGGGTTCTTTCTTAAGAAAGTGCTCAAACACATGGCATTCATCTAGGACATGTAATCAACATTATGACAATTGGATGGCCCATAGTAAAATAGCACGATGAAGGTGAGCATCAACAAGTAGATGCGACATCCTTCACATGAGTCCGATGAGGTAGGCGCCGTCGATATATACGAGGATCCGAAGATTACGAGTTGTATCGAGGAGACGATGGCAGCTATTGAGGACGAGAGCTTCGAAGAGCCCGAGGATGATCCATTTCCCTCCGACGAGACGGCACCCGAGATAAAACCGCTACTTTCTACGTTGAAATATGCTTTTCTTGATCATCATCGTGCTAACCCTGTTATTATATCCTCGCAGCTAGATCAAGACCAAGAGGAGAGATTATTGGCGGTCTTGCGAGGACGAAAGGAAGCAATTGGATGGAATCTATCGGACCTTAAGGGAATTGATCCCTCTTTGTGCACGCATCGCATTTTCCTAGAGGAGGACTCTCGTCCCTCTAGAGAGGCACAAAGACGGCTAAATCCTAAGGTATGGGATGCCGTTAAGGATGAAATCCTTGAATGGCTTAATGCAGGTATCATATATCCCATCTCCGACAGTCCATGGGTCAGTTCGGTGCATGTTGTCCCCAAGAAGGCGGGGATCACTGTGACGACAAATGACAAGGGAGAAGAACTTCAGACGCGTCTTCCGACGAAGTGGAGAGTATGTATCGACTATCGCAAGCTTAACGCGGTGACGAAAAAGGACCACTTCCCCTTGCCATTTATTGACCAAATTCTTGACAAGCTTTCAGGTCAAGGATTTTATTGCTTCCTAGACGGCTACTCTGGGTATAATCAGTTAGCGATACACCCCGATGATGAGGAGAAGACAACATTTACATGTCCATTTGGCACATATGCATTTCAGTGCATGCCATTTGGACTATGTAATGCCCCTGCCACTTTTCAGAGGTGCATGATGGCCA
>JAHCZF010000098.1:0-21751 GCA_024174645.1 Lemna minuta
ATTCATTTTTCTTCCGTTTTCCTGTTAGGGAAGCCTTCACTTGTGTCAAGGCCCTAAATTTCGGCCCATAGTACGACAGATAAAGCCCACGATCTCGCCCGGCCCAATCATTTTCTCTCAAAAATTCATTTAATCAAGAATAGATCCCGAATAAGACTCTTCTCACTCTGCCAGTCTGTTAGGGTTTTCGGTAAGTTGGGCGAGGGCGGCGCTGGGAGGAACGCGGGGACTCGGAGCCGCTACGATGGGTAAGAGTTCTGCCTCCGGACGTTTGATTTTCCTGAAATGATCGACTCTCGTTTTCCTTTTCCAGGTGGCTCACCACGATTCCATGCACAAGAGGCGCGCGACCGGAGGAGGGAAAAAGAAGGCCTGGAGGAAAGAAGCGAAAGTCAGTTTTAAAAATCTTTCTCGTTCTCATTCAATCTCTCTCTCATTCTGAAACACACTGGTCAAATATTTGAAGGTACGAGTTAGGGCGTCAGCCATGCAGACACGAAGTTATCGAGCAACGGAGACCGTTAGGCGTGTGCGCGTCAGAGGAGGAAATGTCAAGTGGAGAGCGTTGCGTTTGGATACCGGGAATTATTCTTGTAGCGAAGGCAGTGACGAGGAAGACTCGTTTACTTGACGCTGTTTATAATGGCATCAAATAACGAGGCTCAGTGAGAACTCAGACGCTACGTGAAGAGTGCTATTGTTCAGGTCGATGCTGCTCCTGCTAGCAGTGGTATCTCCAGCACTATGGGTGTGGATATTGGGCGAAAGAAGAAGACTGTTTCTAACCACTAAGAAGGAATCTGCCGAGAGTGCAGTTTATTTTATTGGAACTTGGGTCTTTTATCCTAACATTTAGAAAGAAAATCCATTGACATTTAGAGAAATAGGTTACATGTGGAAAAACTTTCCCTCATAACGGAATATTATGAGATTACTGTTAATTATTTGTTGTTGGGCCAAGTTTGGTATAGAAATTTTGGCAGGAGAATGATCCGTTTTATGAGCTATGTTTCCACAATCACTACCCCTTCTACCCCTTTACGTTCATCAAGAGAATGGTAAATAAAAAGCAACGAAGCTATGAATACTGCAGCATCTACAGTCTGCGAGTCAACATCTACACATTTGCCTCCTCATTTGTCGTCTTTGTGACTTCTGTGCATAGAGAAGGTGTTTTTATTGTTTAATATCGTGTTTAATCATTGATAGGAAGGATGGAACCGGAGAAGAAACCAAGAAGAGCAACCATGCAACTAGGAAACTGGAGAAGCGACAAGAGGGCCGGACGCTAGACTCTCACATTGAGGATCAGTTTGCCGGTGGCAGGCTCCGCAGCGCCATCTCTTCCCGCCCAGGCCAGTGTGGCAGAGGCTGATGGGTAAAGATCTCTCTCTCACTGTCTCTCCCATGTTCTCTTTCTCACACTAATTCTGTGTATTCGTCCTTTCGCGGATTCTGTGTGCAATAGTTTTGATCCGCATTCCTGTCTTCTTACTTTCTCTCTGTAGTCCCTCTCTAGCTAACTCTTTTTCTGTGTAGTAGTGTCCACTTGAAGTAGTATGTAGGATAGCTGTGTTGAAGAATTGGATTAGTGCAACTTGTCTTTCTCTCTCTCTCTCAAACTTTCTTACCCTACTTTTTCTCTGTCTTGGGAATTCTAACTCAAAGAAAGATAGTTGGATCCGTACCTGTTCAGGAGAAGGCAAAGCTTATGGTTTCAGCTTCTTTATCTGGGTTTTTCTTCAAGCTCTATAGTCTCTTTCTCTCTATTCTCGGATCCTGTGTCGGATAGTTATCCTGCCCCAGTTGTTTCTTGCCTCTGTTAAAGACCACATGGCTGACTCGGTGCAACTTCTCTCTTTGCTCTCTCTTCACTCTCATTTTCTAGTGGAGCAATTTTATCTTTATGTTCGATTGTTGTATAAACCCAATTGAATCTCTTCCCAGTCTATATGTGGGCAGGGCAATTGGGCAACTCTCGCTAACTCTCTCTCTCTCTCTCTAGCTTTCTTTTTCTGTCTAGCATTATCCAACTCTCTTTGTCCCTATCTTTGTACTTTTGATTCTATGTCAGCGCTGACCCAGTTGATTTCCGCTCCTTTTCAATTTGATGGGACTGATGCGTCTTATCCCCCACTTCTTCTGAAATCATTTAGTCTCTCTCTAGCTTTTCGTTTTATTTCATCTGGTTTCAGATTATTTCCGCAATATTTCTCCTTATATCTCTTTTGAGGCTCGCATTTTCCAGGTACATCTTTGGAAGGTAAGGAGCTGGAGTTCTACATGAAGAAGCTTCAGAAGAAGAAGAGGCATGAGGGTGCCGCATAGAGGGAGATGAACCTTTCTCTCTCTTCAGCTTGCTCTGATCTTCACTCTCTCTCTCTGGTCGATGTCGTTAAGCTTATGCCAAAGTTTAGAGCGAACTAGATACGGAAAGACTCCAAAGTTTGCTAAAAGAAGACTCGTTTCAGCTTCCCGTGTGTAATACGATCACTCTTTGGTCAGAGCCTAATCGCTTCATATGTTATATTCTCAGGTGGGATTAATCGCTCTTTCTTCGCGACCGGTCAAATGCAACCTCGGTTGACTTTCTCGTCCAGACAGCGAAAACAGATAGGAGAGGCTGGAGAGGGAGCGTTGTCATGATAGGTCATACGCGTAGAAGTGAGGGGGCAAAATTCCTGGCTCTCTCTCTCTCGGATTATTTACATCGAATAGAGGTTATTTAGATTTTTCTGAGCCGAGACGAGTCAATGACAGTGATGGATTGAAGAAAACCTAAGTCTCGAGGAGGCTAGAGGGCTGCTGGAGTGCTAGATAAATTCCCTTATCAAGTGGGAAATCGCAAACTTGCTCAACAGGTATTCAACCTCTCTCTGCCTCTCTCTACAGTCCAGATCTCTCTTTCGAGTCTCTCTCTCTCCCCCTCTCTCTACAGACTACAGTCCATATCTCTCTTTCGATCTCTCTATCTCTCTCTCTCTCGCTTTCTCTCGCTATTGCTCCTGTTGTTGCCCTGTGGACAGCTTAGTATGTTGGGGGAGGAGGCCGTGGTCCCCGCATGGAGAGACCGCCGAACAGCGAGAGGAAGGGACATACTCGCCCAACTTGCGGCCCGTCGCTTTCGGATCTTTCCCTCAATCCCCGCCCTCTCTTCGGGCTCATCCCCCCCTTCTCGCTCTAGACAACCTCACTGTGCGTATGTTCGCCTGTCCTCTGTCTCTCTGTCTTCCTGTCTCTCCCCCACCTCCATGCAGCGGGGCTCCACACATCTTGACACCAAATCTACTCACTAACCGTCTCGCTTCTCGATCTTCACCATTCTTCCATTAAATGTAGCTCCATGCAGTGTGCTCAACCCTCTCGCTCTGCATGCAGCGGAGATCCGCCCATCTTGGCACTAATTATTCTATCCGTCTTGCTTCTCGCTTTTTCAACCATTCAGTGTGCTCATCCTCCCCCTCCCCTCCCCCTTCTCTCATTCTCTCTCTCTAAGAAGTCAGAGTAAACCCATGTGAGTAAACTAGGGGGCCTATGCCGTAAACGTCCCCCTCGTCAGACAACGACGGACGACCTTCTGCTTTCATGCTCCCGTCTACGTCCTCGTCTCTCTGGACACAGCTTGCAGAGAGAGAAAATTAGAGAGAGAGAGAGAGGAGATTTCGGCGGCAAGTCAGGTTTCTGCTTACACAAACCTTTTGACGAAGTAGAACATCGTTTGATCTCACGAGATGGGGACGCAATGAATCGCTACCGCTGACATTTCGCTCGTAGATAGAGAGAGAAAGTAAGATAGAGGGAGATTGCAGAGATGGAACACTTGCAGACCAACTGATGGTTACATCATACATGCGGCGCAAGAAATCTTTGCACCACTGGATGCCACATTAGTCTACTTTTAAAATTTTACAGCCGGCGATCAATCGCGAAGAACATCTCCAAAAGAATCAGTCTTTCCGTAAGAAAGATAAAGTAGAAAATGAAACGGGTACGGAGAGAGAGAGAGTCGCCGAGCAGCCCTCCGGTGTTAGTCCGTCCGCTCTGCAACTGGTTATGTACAAGGAGATGATGGATATAGAGATAGTCATGAATTATGGATATAGATAGAGAGAGAGAGAGATTAGAGCTGGATGGTCATGTGGGTCGCCGACAAAGAACTGAGAAGCTCTGAGAAGATAATGCAGATTCCTGGTTTTGGCTAGACCCCATCTGAACAATGCTGTGGAGTTCATCGTCCCAAAATGCAGGGAGCTGGAAAGGCAGGAAGAGAGAAAGGATACTCGTTGAGTAATTTCTCTCTCTAAGTAGAGGGTATTTAATTATTACCTGAGACGACGCGTCCATGAACCCAGAATGCTGCTGCTGGAGATGGTGATGGTTCTCGAATCCGCCGCCGGCAATAATGTTATGCAGATGAACTTCCGGTGCGAACGGGAACGCAGAAGATGAATTCTCCGGAGACGGAAAAATCTGGTGATTTATCTGAAATAACAAAACAAAAATCAATGAACACATCTCTCTCTTTCTCTCTCCCAGTAAGAGCAGAAGTCAGACATTGATGGCTTACCCCTTTAGGAAGTAAGCCTTCGATATTGAAATCCAGACGAGGATTAACGGTTGCTAGCTTCATAGACAGAAACTGCATAAAGAATTAGGGTTTTAATATCGACCAGAGTTTCAGATTTCGAAAAAAAGAACAGAAGAAATCGATTACCTCGACTTGCCGCTGCAACGACTGCACGTAGTTGATTATCTCGTCGAGCATTAGCGCCTTTCCCGTAACCTGGAAATGAACGAAAAAAATCCCCCTTTTAATCCCGCCATTTTGTTAGCGATCGATCAAGTCATTTAAAGGCGAATTTAGGGTTTACTTTGTTGCACCCTGGAACAAGATCTTGAAGAAACTTCATCCGTTGGCTGATTTTCTCCCTCCTCACCTGTAATTACCAGAGAAAAGTCAGAACCGGGGAGCAGAGCAACAAAACCAGAATCAAACCCAAGGAAAATGAAGAAACAGGGAGTTATAGAAAGAAAAACGGATCAAAATCAAAATTCAAACAAAAAAAAGAGCGAGAGACAGAGATATGGGAAGGGAAAGATGGACAGATAGATAGATAAATAGAGGGAGAGAGATCAAAATCGAAATAAAAACCAAAACCAAGAGTTAGAAATAGAGAAACAGGGAGAAAGCTAGCGAGAGAATGCGATAGAGAAGAAAAAAATCAATGACAAAATCCAAGTGTGAGAAACGAAAAATGCGAGAGAGAGAGAGATATGGACCCTTTCTGCGAGGCTATGGCTATCAGTGGCTTGGCCTCGTCTGGCCCTGACATGGATATAATCTTGTTTAGGTGGCTCGGGCGGCTTCGAATTGCTCCCTTTCTCATCGCCCGAATCGCTCTTCGCCGGCGGCTTTACTTTCATCTTCTCCGGCGCCTGTGGACTCCTCCGATTTGCTCCTCTTCGAATTCTGTTCCTCTTCTGCCAAAAAACGAAAAAACCCCTGAATCCTCAATGATTCGGGAAAAACCCAGATAAAGTTAGACGTGGAATTTTACAGTTTTCCCCTTCGCTTGAGTCTTCCTTTTCCTCCCGCTAGTCTTCTCCTCTCTATCGCCACCCAATTCTGCACTCTCCGGCGCCGGCATTAGAGATTGACTGCTGGAGACTCGAGAAATCCCAATTTGAGGGGAAAAACTGCCGCTGCCGAAGCAAGACAATCTGGCGGCTCTCTCCGCGAATTCCGCATCGCCGTTGAAGAGATGATGCGGCGGCGCCATTGGGTTTCCCAATCCGGGAAGATTGAGCTTTGGGGGGGAGCTCAAGGGGGTCCCGTAACGACTAGTCGACGGCGAGAGCTCGCCCGAGTTGCAGATGCTGCCTAGGCGTCCGATGAGCTCGCGGAGCACCAGGTTATCGTGCGCCGGCGGCGTGGTGGATGGGGAAGAGACGATGGACGTCAACGTTGACTCGAAATTGGCGGCGGAGGAGTGGTCAACGGCGGCGTCCCAATTCAGATGCACGAAGCAAGTCTGGAGTTGATCGCCTACTGGGCAGTCGAAGATCTTCTCCTCCATTGGCGAAGAGAAGACCCGGATGAGAGACAGAGAGAGAAAGGAAAGTTGGGGATGAGAGAGAGAGTAGAGGAGTGGGCGGGTCGGATTTGTAGTGTGTGGAGAGGAGAGAGAGTGATAGAGAGAGAAAGAGGGTGGGGATAAAAAAGGGCGATGTTGACCTAATACGTCGAGGAACTTCAACCGCGATTGACGGTGAGAAGCTGCCGGGCCTCGAACGTCAAACTAATCTGCTGGCAATGCCCGAGGAGATAGAATGTCCAGGAAAAATAACCATGAGAGAGAGTGAGAAGGTGCACTCGAGAGTGAGAACGCGCGACGCCTCTAGACAGAGGATAGAGACTTTCGTCGGAGAGACACAGAGATAGAGAGAGAGTATCTCTCCTTCTGGTGAACCCGGCAATAAAAGTCCCGATTTTCCTCCTTTTGTCATGGTAATCTCGGAAAATGTGGGGCGTCCAGAGTCCAGACAGAGAAGCAGGCGGTGCAAGCAAAAGATAATGGGGACGGTAGAGAGAGAGAGAGAGAGAGTTTCTCTTGTTTCGCATTTTTCTTGGACAAGAAAAAATCTTGCCCACAAAAATCGGCGAAATTGATCTCCGAATAAGCAATTTATTACGAGATCGTGCCACGTATGCGCGCACGTGCCAACTGTTGGTCTCACACGTACGAGCGCATGGTAGCATTTTTCCTGAAGGGAAAAAGCGGCGGGTATCTTTCCAGTCCAGGCTGTTGACGACCAAAGCTTTTTGATGGGCCCTTTTGGCTACATGTATACTCGTATTGTAAATATCTAATATTTCGAGGGTTTTCTTTTTTCTGCCCTTTTGGCAGATCCCCGCAGTGGTTGCTAGTCAGAAGTATTTCTGCAAATATTGTTGAAAGTGGGTATTAAAGTTTCTTCATTTTTAATATACTGCGACAATCATTGCATTCACAGTGGCTGGAGCGAAAACGGGTTAAAAAGTCAAACTGCAGTTCGCGGGTTTTTATATATCTTTTGATCTCCTCGGGATTCAAAGTTTTCATTGATATAAAATTTTTCTACGCTTCAATCATTTCGCCGAGTCCGGTCTCGCACGCGAACCTCGCACGTGCGTGGAGGAAAGAAGTGGGCCCCTCTTCGACGATCGTATCTCTCTCTCTTTCCGTAGAGCATTTGAGATGAGTCCGTCTGGAGAGAGGTCAACATCCGAGCACCTCTCAGTCACAGACCGTCGAGTAGTTGACTGCAAGTACTTTCGGTCAACGTAGCAGGGTGACGTGGACGTCGGGTAATCGACAGCAACTCTGAGAAGAGAAACTATCTTTACTCTTCCGAGTATATTCCATGTCTTTGGATGATTATAGAAAGAGAGATAGGGAGAGGGGTAGAGAGAGAGATGGATGAACGGCAAGGACATGTGGCCTGAGAGTGGAGGCATCTGGCCTGCAACATGCACCTAACGCTAATAATGGAGACGAGAAGGTGAAGAGGAGGAGAAGGAAGAAAGATGTCTCTTCCAGATTGGGAGTTTTCTCTCTGGCCCAGACTGATTATATTTGGCGAACGTTAATCTCCACCACCTGCAAGAAGCAAATATTCGCATGCAGCTCTATCTCTGCCCCTTTCTCTCTCTAGATTTCTTTCTCTAACTACGTACAGAGAGCGGAGAGAAGCCGAATAGAAAAATAGGCAGGCAAGAAGTCTCGCCGCCGCTCTACCAATAACAATAAATATGGCGGTGGGGGTCGGGTAAGTTAGATGCCTGACATCGATACCTAACGCTTAATAGAGAAATGGAAATTCAAAGGCGCGAATCCACGGTTTCTGGCACGTGACAGCCCACGGGACGCATCGAATTCCTTTATCATTTGCCTCTCTCTCTCTAGATCCGTTCTTCTCCAACCCTCGCCGTCATTCTCCTTCTTTCTAGCAAATGAAACATAGATGAAATTATCCATCTCTTAGTATATATTTTATCTCCTCGGAGAATAAGATAGATAGAGAGAGATTCATTCACCCCTTTTGCCTCGTCCAACTGTCTTACAGGCACATGTCTCTCTCTATCTCTAGCTCTATCTCTATCTCTTTTTCTTTCCGGACTTACAAAACTATGGATGTATCAGATTGCTGACTCTCTCGCCTCCTCTCTCTCATCCCCATCCTATCCTCCTACGTCACCCATATATCGATCGCAGAGTCCGCTTATCCGATTGTCATTCGCCCTATACATTTCCTCCATCGATTTGAGGAAGAGGATGAGAGAGAACGAGAGTTACTCTCTCTCTCTCTCTATCTCCACGTCTGGACTGAAAGAATAAGTATTTTCAGAAGACAGTTCGGCGTCGAACTAAGTATAGGCAGGCAAAGAAGCAACAGAAGGGCTCGCTTATCTCCATGGATTACAGTGGTGTGATGGCGATCGTGAGAGGGGAGAGAGAGAGAAAGGAGAAAGGAGAAAGGAGAGAGAGATTTCTAAAAGTCCCCGTAGGGGGGACTTTTAGGGTGGAGAAAGCCATTTGGATGTCAACAAGTTCCTTCTTTGTCCGGTCAATATCATCCCGCCATTTATGTGAATAGCATGCCACTGTATAGAGGAAGGAAGGTTGAGGAAATAACCGGGCAATCGAGCCTTCCCAATGGCAGGAATAGTTCAGATCTCCCTCCCTCTCTCTCCCTCTCCCTCTCCCTCTCCCTCTCTTTACTAAAAGAGATTTTCTCTTTCTATATGCTTGACATCATTATCAGAATCATTTGTGCGTGCACGCGTAACCTCATTAATGTTGATGCTTGGTTGGCGGCCGTATTTTTATGCAAGTCAACTGAGTAATCAGGGGAGAGAGAGATAGAAGAAAGAGGGCATGTAAGCACGCTGTAGAAAAATTGCCCTGGATTTTTCTAAGATTGTTTCATTTCTTCATTTACTTCTCTCTCTCTCTCATCCCATCTCCTATCTTTTCATTTACAGTTTTCTCTCTCAGATTCAGAAACGGGGATCTTCGGTTGGATTGCACGATTGCAATTTTCCCCGCACTCCAAATCTCGCAACTTCCTGATTAGAAAGCAGCCCATTCATTCTTCAAGAGGATTTCTAATCCAGTTCCGGCGAAATAGACAGAGAGAGGCTAAACCAAAAACAATATTAATTTCTCAACTTGACAATTCCACCGCCACCGAAATCTGTCGGCGCAGCTGAGCAGCCCCGGAGTTTTTGTCCAGTGGCGAAAAGTTCAAGTTCCAACGTACCACCGACTCTCTCTCCTCTCTCTCTCTCTCTCCTATAAAGGTCTGGATTTACGCGAGGACGTAGGGCAGCAAAATGGGAATATTCCACGGAGGGCGTGTTGATTAATGTGAAGCTAGGGGCGTGGGATTAAGGACGGAATTGAAAATTCTACGACAGTGTAGGCTCATGCAAGAAGACATCTCTCTCCCTCTCTGTCCAGTGGGGGTGGAGTGGTGCAGGTGGGGCTGTCTCCCATCCAAACCTTGAAGACGACGTGGCAACCGCCGCCTCATCCCCACCGTCCGGTGCTATAAAAACAGACATAGAGCGAGAAAGTTCAAGATATTACATATAGAGAGTTAAATATATCGTATATGCTGCCTTGCCCCCTCTCTCTCTCTGGCCGGTATTCCAGGCCAAGGACAAATGAGAGAGAGGCAAGCTCCGGTACAGCTCCTTATCTCTCTCCCTTCCCGTGGCTCCGGAAAAGGACAAGTAAGAGGAGTAACGCGCCGTATATCTCTCTCTCTCTCTGAGTCCATTATGAACAGCATAGTTATGAGTGCATGAAAACGCATCCGCGTTGTGCATGTCTCCGCAGTTTCGTGAAGGACCCGTTTAGTGCATCATGATTCTAGAGAGAGAAAGAGCACGCTCTCCTTTACTCCAACGACGTCAGACGATTTCCCCACAAATTCGGCCACTCGTTTCATGTCTCAAATCTACTCATTAAGGGGCCCCACAAGAGGACATCGGTTCTAGAGAGAGAGAGCGTCTGGGTGCTAACTTGCCGATGTGCGTCAAACTTACCCTTCCAACTCAAATTTTGCCCATTATTTCCCTCATTAGACGTAGACTTTGATGTCATGGGTGCAAACTCTTTCTCTCTCTACCAGGTGGCCGAGCTCATTATTTCTCTCAGAGGCGGAAGAGGGAGAATTTCCAGGCTTGATCTGGCGGAGCTTCGGCAACCTTCCGACAACACATCACGCTTTCCCGAGGGAGAGAGAGAGAGAGAGAGGTGGACAGCATCCGCAAAGGGAGGATGATGCTCGCAAGGATTGTTCAGTCGTCCGAGGAAGTTGCATGGTGACGCACGATAATGGGTCTGCTGGAAAAGGTGCAACCAACGGTGAACAGCGCAAAAAGATAACCAGTTGGTGGGGCCAGTATCTCTCGACATTCCTTGCCACCGAGAGAGAGAGAGAGAGAGAGATTATCCAGCCTCTGATTTTCAAATCTACTAAATGGCCCAAGTTTATCTTCTTACAAGTCATAAATGTATCTAGAAATCAATGTCCTGAAATATGCCCTTTCTCTAGATATAAAAAAATGTGTTTTAATAAAAATAAAATGAAATCCCATTATCTAAGGAAATAATCAATTAAATTGGATGAAAACAGAAAGTTGTTGGAGAAGAAATTTCATTATGTTACACATAAAATGCATGCTAATAAAGATTTAAATGGCAATCACGCTAATTAATGTCCTTTGGTGCCAATCAATGACTCCGCATGCGGATGGTTGAGCTATAGAGTCCTTTGGTGCCAAAGGAGGTTGAGAGTGATAGTGATAAGAGGAGATGCACAGATATGATACCTTGGATCAAGAATCTCAGCGATCTTAAGTTTTACGGGCAGCTTGCATCTGCTACGCACGTAAGTGACAAAGACCGTAATCCGTGCAGTCATTGAAAACACAAGGAGACATGTCAAAGATAATTTCTTAACTCACCAGGTCTGCTATTATGACCATTACGAATTATAAAGTATACTTGATGAATAGCAGTCAAATCCACGGAGAATTAAAGATATGAGTGTTATTATGATTAAAATCAAAGCAAGAAATTGAGGTGATAAATTTTGGATTTTGAAGTCGATTTTGCAGGCAAGAAGACTCAAGAGGCAAAATCCATAGAATATCACTCAATTTGGATGCAAAGATTCACACTGAGAAATCAAAAGAGCAAAAGTAGATAGAAAATCGATTATGAGGAGAGAAATTATTAATTTCGTGATTTCAAAGACAAATTTTGGCATTTAAGAGGTGATTTCTCCCCATTCTCTCCATGAAATCTCACTTTCAAACACTCTTTGGATATGAAAATTGATCTAGAAGACAAATAAATCAAGAGAATTAAGTATTTAGATGTCTAAGCAATTCAATTACTCTAAACACCCTAGAATGGTTTACATCGTTGAAGAACATGTATATATATAGGTAAAGGTGGGCATAACTGTTGGATTTTTTTGCTTCATCTTGGATCAACGGTTTTGATGAAACGTTTGGATGTGAATCATTACGTTGAAGTCGTGTCCTTTCGATTGAAGATGGAGCGCTCAAATTTTGCCATGTCGCGCGTGAAGAAGAAATGTTGCGTAACGCCTGCCGTTTGATCTTCACCAGATGCCCTGTATGCGTACACATGTCCACGGGGGTCCATCAGTCACTTTTAATATCAGCCATTATAACTCCTCACATGAACAACTAAGATTACATTGTTTTAAAATGATTTGATGACAAACCGTTACACGCTATGTACCCCCCTCTTTAAGTGAAAACTGATGATTGCGATTGATTCACACGATTGCAAGCTCCAGAATGTGCCACGTCACTTGTGCGAATAAATAATTAAAAATAGTCTCACATGGCAAAAGTCAAGGTGAAAATCATGTATATAAGGGGTATGATCTTAGTGGATTAATGAAAATCCATTAATGGATGCTTAACCCACTAAAGATGTGCACCACGTGGCTCGCTCATAGGCT
This sequence comes from Lemna minuta, assembly GCA_024174645.1. Classification (NCBI taxonomy): domain Eukaryota; kingdom Viridiplantae; phylum Streptophyta; class Magnoliopsida; order Alismatales; family Araceae; genus Lemna; species Lemna minuta. The sequence goes on from JAHCZF010000098.1 coordinate 12,052, forward strand.
GTCACGTGCGACACGAAATCTGCTTCCCTGTATCAATTGCCTCATCATCGCGTGATTTTAATGAATTATTTTATTATTTTTAATTCAAAATAAATCCAAATAAATTCAAATAAATTCAAATAAATTCATTAAAATTTAGGAAAAATTCTAGAAAAATCCCTAAAAATTAAAAAATTCACATATTTAATAATAAAATTGTAAATTAATCCAAATTTATTTTTTTGGATCAGAAATAAAATAATCTATCATTATAAAAATTCAAATTTAATAAATAAATAGAGAATAAATTTTTATTTCAAAAATACACTCATTTGTTTTAGAAAATAAAGCTAGAAAAATAAATGAGTGTATATAAAAAATATTTTCTCTTATTATTAATCATTAAAACCCAATTATAATCTCAAATATAAAGTGGGAATAATCTAATCTTAAATATCTCTATTTAATTATTCATCATTATTCCTAAAATAGTACATTTTGAGATTATAACTTAAATTTTCATAGAATGATAGATATACATTCAAAATATGATAACATTCATGTGAATGGAATGTTTTATGTCTTAATTTGTACTAATAATTATATAATTACATGTATAGATTGCATGTTATCACACAGTCACTAAGGTGCTTTCTAGCATTTCCCTAATTGTTCCAGGCCATTTCTATGGGTTTTATGGTCGATTGAGAGGAATGACAAACAGTTGATTGCGAGGAGTGTTATAAAGATCTACTTGTAAAGGGTTATTCCTTGTTCTCTCGATGGTCTAATGTCTCGTGAAAGGGTAGGTCGTATATGTATATGAATATATAAAAGACACTTATAAAATTATTAAATAATTACAAACGATCATACTTGAGCGTCAGTATCCATCAGAGTTACACCTTCTCAATTCGAGCGTGAAGATTTGATCTTCTATAATCCGTAGAAAAGGGAAAAATCACTTAATGAAGTTGAATTGATGATCTTGAAGATGGATTTCTACTTCAGATCACTCAATATAGGATCAATGTGAATTAATGTCATGAAAGAAACCGAAAAATCCAAGTTTGATCGAGTCAAAATTGATTAAATGTCTAAAAAATATGTCTTAATTCCCCAACAACATCGTCATTTGAGGTGAAGAATTCGTACGATCGTTGAAAATACACGAAGACATGTCAAAGTAATTTCCAAACACACAAGTTTAAGATTATAATCAAGAATTAAAGAGTATAATAGTGAATAAGGGTTGATACTACAAAGAATTAAGGGATTTTTGAGGTATTCTTCAAATTTTGACAAATTTGACAAGGAATTTAGGTAAGAAAATTGTGGATTTTGGTATATTTAGCAAGAAGATTTCAAGACAAATCCAAGGAACCAAAAATCACTCAATTTGGATCAGTATTCATGGAGAAATTAAGGAGCAAAAAATAAAGAGGAAAATTATTTGTAAAGAGAGAGAAAACTGAAAAATTATAAAAAATTCAACTAGTCTATGATTCTAAATTGAAATCTAATGACACATGATGACTGATCAGAAGGAAAACACATAATATAACCTGAAATTGTGCTTGTAATGATCCAAATGATCACCGGATGAAACGCTTTTAATTCCACGGTTACAAAAATGAATTTCAGTGTTCAAGAGACAATTTCTCCCATTTCTCTTAACGAAATCTTACTTTTAAACACGTCGTGGATACAAAAATCAGTCTAATAGAGGAAGAAAGCAAGACATTTAAGGATTGAGATGTCTAAATAGTTCGATTACTTGAAATATCTAAGAATGGTTTATATCGTCGAAGAATATGCGTATATATAAGCAAAATTAGGTGTGACTATTGGATTTGGCATTTTATCTTTAATCAATGGCTATGATGAAATACTTGGATATGAATTATTACTGTGAAGTCGTGTCTGTTTGATCGAAGGAGCGCTAAGATTTTGTCACATCGCGCGTTTAGATGAAAAGTCGCATAACGCGTGCCGTTTGATCTTCATCGGACGCTCTAGATGTGTACACATGTGCGCGGAAGTCCATCGAGCGTTTTTAATCTTAGCCGTTATAACTCCTCAGATGAACGGTTGAAATTAAGTCATTTTAAAATGATTTGATGATGAATCGTGACGCACCATGTAGCCTCCTCTTTAAGTGAACATCGACGATCGTGAATGATTAACGTGATTGCATTCTCTAGAATGCCTCATGTCGCTTGGTGTAAAAACAAAAAAAATAGTCCCACATGAGAAAAATCAAGGCGAAAATTGCTTGTGTAAATGTTTGGATCTTAGTGGGTTAGTGAAACTCCATTAATGGATGCTTAACCCACTAATGATGTGCCCATACACACACACGTGCACCACGTGACACTTGCACACGTCGCCATGTGGCAACTCGTAATATGCTTTGTTGCGTCAACTGCCATGTCAGCGCACAATTTTAATGTTTTAAATTGAAATAAATTCAAAATAAATCTAAATAAATAAAGAAATAATAAAAAATTCCAAAAAATCCCTGAAAAACAACAAATTTATAACTTTCAAAATATAACTCCAAATTAATCCAATTTTATTTTTTAGATCAGAAATTAAGTAATCTATCATTATAAGAATTAAAATTTAATAAATAACAAAATAATAAATTTTTATTTCAAAAATACACTTATTTCTCTTTGAAAATAAACATAAAAAAATGAGTGTATGACAATATTTTATCTTATTATTTAACATTAAAACCCAATTATAATCTCAAATATAGATGACAATAATCTAATCTAAAATATACTCTTCAATTATACATAATTATCTATAAAATAATGCATTTTGAGATTATGGCTCAAAACATGATAACATAGAATGATATATATAGGCTGAAAACATGATAACATGCATGATAATTGAATGTTTAATGTCTTAATTTGTATTAATAATCATATAATTATTTATATAGATTACATGTTATCAGGAACCTCGAGTTATGGCCATTCTCCCTTTATTTGTAGACATTTGGGAGTTAAATCCTTGGCCAAGGGTTTGATAGTTTTGGGGGATCCGATGCTCGACAAGCTCTCCAAATTATCAACCAAAACAATGATTGTAACAGAAGATGTTGAATGAAAACATGCAATAAATTTGAAGCACCAAGAATAGACCATCTTATCATCCATTCTAGATGATTCTACCATCTATTAAATAATAAAATTCATACTTACAGGGATCATTTGAAAGAGCTCTTCAATCATTCAAGCGTCTGGCCTTGAGCGGCATCTACACAATCTTCAAATGATTGGATCTCCTCTTGAACACTTGTCACCATGAGAGGAAGAGAAAAGAGAGGAGAATTTCCACTAGGCTTGCATGGGTACCTCTATTATGGTCATTCTTCCCTATTTATGGACTTTGAGAATATGAAATGTTTAAAAAAACCCTTATTATTATGTCTATATCCACCGATGTCCATTGACCTTATATGTGTGACCATCTAGGTTCATATATCTTGTCAATTAATTATTCAATCAACCCGATAACCCATATTTATCTTCCTTATCAATTAACTATATCAAGACATAGATTAATTGGCTAAGGATCGATTTAACCTAATTGAAAAGTTGAGTTGTCAACCCGATACATGCTAAGCTACACCACGTGCTTTGGGAGATATGAAGTATATCATAACTCCTTCATGGAGCCCTGTCATCATTGATAACTGTGTATGTATAATCATTCATCTGCTCAAGACTCATGCATGACTTAGGGTATGGTTAACTGTTAAACCCTAATCGATCACTCAATTTAGTACTGGTGCGAGTAGAAAATCATTGAGAACAACTTCCATTACCTTGGCCAAGGATTTAACTGGACCTCATTCCTTGAGTTGATCTCCTCTTATACTGAGGGTGGATGATCCCATCTTGACCACTCAATCACCTTTGAGGACTTCATGTCGTATTCCTTGGCTAGGGATTTGTAAGTTATTGTCAAAACATGATCATCCATCCACAAAATTTCATTGGTGTCTCAAGTTAAAGGACCATGTACACAAATGTGATATGAATCAACTTGATTGACAGTTTGGCATAATACCATTCAGGGATTCAAACGGATTAATTCAGTGAACTCTTTCTCCAAAGAGCACTGACTATCTATCCTTGGTTTCTCTACACTAATGGCCACATGATTAACTATACTCATCATATGAGTCGGATTAGATAATGCTATTCTTTCTTGATAATTCTTTCCTCTATTGGTGATAAGTTTTGCAGAAGAGATCTGATCATCCGAAGATTGTGTGGATATCGCAAAAGGCTGGACACTTGAAAGGCTTGGAGATCCCCTTCAAATGAATCGTATAAGTATGGTTTTATTCTATGCTAGATGATATGATCATCTCCCCTTGGTTTTTCTACACGTCGAATGTTCAATTTGATAAGTTTCTATTGTGTATGATGTTTGCATCAAAGTTTTGGAAAGCTTGCCAAATTTAGATCCCAACAGATTTTTCACAAAAGCCCCGATAATTATGTTTATATCTACCGACATCTATAGACCTTATGTATGTGATCCTCTAGGTCCATATATCTCACTAGTTAACAACTCTATATACCCAATAACGCATCATTGGTCAATATTTATTACTTATTTTCATCGATATATAGATTAATTAATTAAGGACCGATTTAACTCTATTAACAAGTCTAGTATTTCAGCCAATTGGGTACCAAGCTACATCACATACTCAAGGAAATATGAAGTATATAAGAACTCTTGTATGAAACCTTATCGTCATTAGTTATCATGTATATATAATCTTTCATCCACATAAGACTCATAAATGACTTGGGGTATTGTCAATTATCCTAATTGGTCACTCTTTCTTTGATATTTATACTATCTTAACAAAGGATTTCATCGCATCTCATTCCTTGTATCAATTTTCTCAAATATCGCGATTAGACAATCCATCTTAACCACATAATCTTCTTTAAGGACTTCATCTGATCTAACATATATGATGTTTTAGAAATCTTGTGGCTAGGGATTTGTAAGTCACAATGAAAACACGATCTTCCATCCATGATATGTCTTTGGTGTCTCAAGTTAAAGGATCACATACACAATTATGACATGAATTAACCTGATTGATTGTTAGGTATAATACATTCAAGGATTTATATTGATCAACTTCGTGAACTATTTCTCTAAATAGCACACATTATCTATCCTTAGTGTGCCCACACAGATGGCTATAGGATCAGTTATACTCATCACACAAATCATATCAAATAGTGCTATTCGTTTGAGATAGTTTGATTTTTTTTTTCTCAAATATCCCACGAATAAGAATGTTTAGAACATATGTTTAAATACTTGTGATAATTGTACAATGATATTATAATAATTTATTTTATTATTGCATATACTCATGGACTTCACTGTAAATCTCACACGAGAATGACAATGAATAAATTTCATTTCAATGAACATAAACGAGATATATGGAAGTGTAATTGGCTTATAAGCCACATATTATCCATCATCATATATATTTGATGGTCGTAACTATGGCTCATGCGCATCCAACTTTGTTGATTTCCTTATGGCTTGTGGGCATCTGACTTTGTTGATCTACTAGCTAATGACCACTGACTTGCAAATATTAGAGAGTGACTATTTGGTAGTATATGCTAGCATATTTGTGAATATTATCCCCAAAAGCTTCTCACAATGGCATTTAGTGCTTTCTAGTGACAAAGTACCTTTTGTTATATCCATGAATTATTGTTGAACACTCCTTCAAGAATTTTTGCTTTGTTTTTTCCTTCAACCTTTTCTTCTTCTTTCTCTTTTGTGGCATAATGGACTTGGTCATCGCTATTTTTCTAAACTTAAACAATCTATACCCTGGTTACCTTTATCTGAGTTTGTGTGGGAATCATTCCAAATGGGAAAAAAATCATTGATCCACTTACCATGGTCATGAACCTATTCCATCATCTTGGGCATTTGACTTCATTCACTATGATGTTTGGGGTACCTCTTACATTCCATCTCTTTTGAACCATATTTATTATATTGAGTTAATTGATGACTATGTACGAGTCAATGGGTATATGTCATCAAAGATTGCATAAAAGTTATCGATCGTTAGAATGAGCCATTAGGCTTTATTGAGTATATCCCACTTGAGTCGGCCTTAGTCCCACAAGGGGTGTATCTCTATTTCTATTTTAACTATCTTCTCCTCTTTATCTAGAGACATGTACTCATTTTCAAATATCAATATGCAAAGGGTTTATCATTCCTATAGACATTATTTACCAATGTAGTTAGAAAATTATTATCCAACATTCTACCACAACCAAATTCCTTCTGATCAAGAATGCCCTTGAACGTGTGGGATCTACATCCAAACCGATTTTCTCACCAATGTTAAATTCATAATTATGTTAAATTTAAACATTTAAAAAAAACTAAAAAAACTTAAATTATGAAGTTGAATAACTCTAGTTAAATTATTATTAAATCATTAACAGTTAAAGTCAAACCATTAAACCAGATTAAAGTTAATATTAAAACTATAAATGTTGTATAACTTAAATTAAACTTAAATTTAAATATTGTTTGAAACATCACTTAAAAAATGATTCAAATATGATTTAAAATATTATTCAAATCTGATTTTAAAACTCCCTTAATCTCAACCTCATATTTTGTGTTAAATTAGGATAATTAATTAAACCACATCAACTATTCAATATGTAATTAAATCACACAATTCACCAAATAAATTATATAAAAACAAATTAATCAAATAAAAAATACCATTGGCTATGAATTTCTGATTTTTGAAATCAGGAATAGAAAGTCAGAGACTTAGAATTGGTGACTTCTCATCTTGGAAAAATGGCAATTGCAGAGTAGCGACCAAGCCATGCACCGACGACCTGGCAAGCAGTAGAAATGGCTAATGGGGGATTAACGCCTTCTAAAATCACTCAATGAGTGATTTTTAAGAGGAAAGCTGATGAGTGGAGACAGGAGAGCTTAGCCTTCACCTTCAAGATGGAAGTTACTTGGAAGTTCATTCAACAATAATCTATATTAGGGTTAGAGTTATGGTTAGGGTTTCTACTTAAGAACAAATTATTATTCAATATTTAATAATAATTACGATCGATATCCTGTTCAAATATTCGTCGTGGGCTTCGAGTACCGTGGACAGAGGATATCACAAGGACGGTGGTATTGGAATCGGATGTCAAACCGCTGATGAGAAAGTGATGGCGACTCTCCCTCTCAAATCTGCATCAAATTTTGAATCTTACTTTACGTCGAGTGTGCTCTCGTGAGTTCAAATTGATGTCAGCTTACTTTTTCCTTCACCGATTAAGTCCAGCGGTTCGCACTCGCCAGCTTTAGCAGGGGAATGGCAACGGCACCGGCCTACTCTACTCCTGCCCGTTGCCTCACGACCGTGCTCTTTGTCCGAGAGGACAAAGACGCGCCATTAACAAGGGCTTTCCTCTGGGTTCCGGCTAGAAGGCCATAAGGCACGGGGAACCCGCGAGAGAGAGAGATGCGACATCTGAAAGACCAAGCAGCCGCCGATCTCGAGTTTTCGGGCAGAACCAGAGGGACGAACAACACCGAATTATGGTAGTCACCAAAGGTGAATTCACCTCTCACAAAACCCGAGCACTTGTGTGTGGACTCTCTTGTTCGCGTGTACGAACGCATCCTCCGGCGCGCGCCGCCTCTTGCTCCGCCAGCCCTCAGGCGATAGCTTGTTCAAGGGGCTTCCATCTCTTTCCCTTGTCTTCTCTCGGGCGCTGTTCCTTCACTCCTTACCGCTGCCGCCTGCCCGTGGGGTTCCTCCGGGTCCATTCTTTATCATCAGCGAGCAAGCCACCGCCTGCGCCCAGTGACGCAGTCTCGTCTTCACCTGCTGCGGATCGTCCCCTGTCCAGATTATTTCTGATTCAGCCACCCTCTCCAGCAAAACAGAGAAACGAGAGACGGTTCACTCTCTCTCTATCTACCTGGGCTGCAGATCCTCCAGGAGGGCGAGCCTGAGGTGTGGGAGTTGGGGCTGCGGGGGCTCTCGAGGAGGAATGACGAGGAGCCGCCGGCGGAAGTGCTGGGGGTCGAGACGGGACTGGGAGAGAGCCCAATCTTCGGGTCGGAGAGCTGCCGATTGATCGCGAAGTAGAGGTCCAGCGCGGGGAGCGCGTGACAGAGTTTGTGCCCGCCGGCCTCCTCGTTGAACCCGAAACCCAGCTCAATGGAGCCCCGCAGATCGTCGAAGTCCTCGTCTGTCAGGCTCTTCACCCTCGCCGCCGCTTTCCTCTTCACCTCCATCTCTTCTTCCTCTTCGTCCTTCCCGCCGGGGCTGCCTCCCAACTCACGCGTGAGGGCCCTGTGCCGGAGGTACTGCTTCGCTCGCCTGTCCCACGTCGCCTCTCTGATCGTCTCCTTCATCGATAGCTGCTTCGATAGCCTCTTCTTCCCGCTGTTGTACTTTGGCGTCGCCCAACTCGCCGGAGGGTCCTCCGGCGTGAGACGCCACATCTCGCCCTCGCTCTCCGACGAGGAGGAAGAGGTGTCCAAATCGGGAAGTTGCCCCACCCCTTTCATCATCGCGCCAATCTTCGCGCTTTCTTATTCCGCCTGCTGGGTCCTTTCCCGCTCCCTCTTCACCTAGAGCATGACTTCCTTCTCCACCGGATTGGGCGGCAGATGGAGGCCGGGAGCCTCCACGGCCAAGCCGGAAGGAGAAAGAGTCGGGAGAGGAGAGCGCCTCCCGGCCCAAAAATGTGTTCTTGTTTCTCCGGGAAGGCCTGCGGGAGGAGACGCTCTAATCTCTGATTTATAGCCAGCAGCGCCGTGAACGGCCGGGAGGGAGATTCGGGGGAGTGCGATGGCGCCATTCCAATCTGGAGGTAGTTGAGCCGGGCATTTGCGGAGCTCGTCTCTCCCTTACTCTCGTTTTTCTCATCCAAGGGTATGGTAGAGCTTCATCCGGCATTAACGAGTTTCTCCCACGAATTTCTCTTCTTTCTGATGGTTGCCGGGGGTTTCGGGAGCCCAAATATAGCGAAAGACGGCAACTTGCGGTTGATGACGGTGGCGACATGGACTGGACCTACCGTCATCCAGCAGGGTCGGCGACCCAAAATAAAAATGTAAAAAAATGCAAAAAATATGAAGTGTCCGCGAGTGTCATCTATGAAACAATGAGTCAAAAAACAACGCGTTGTTTTTTGCAAAAAAAGAGATAAGAATCCTCTAATTAAATCTGATAATTTTGATTAACGAGTTTTCATTTAAGAAATTATGATAATATAATGAACGTAAAATAAAAAAAATGCAATACTTGTCGTCCCGTCTAATCTGTGAGAATGGTGACATTCACATTCAATGCAATACCACTTTGCTTTCATTCCTTCAACGACCACTTTCAAGATCACCAGCGTCTCAATGCTCTATGTCAAGAAGGCATGACCACTTGTAAGTAACAATAGCTCGTGCAGTCAAGAAGACATGCTACATTGCTACGAGCTCTACTACGATGGGGGGGGGGGGGGCAAGGAAGGGATATCAAGTGTTGCCCTTACTCGCCCATTGGCCCTTAGGATTTGAACCACGTTCCTCATCCATTTAGAGCGAAGATTTTGATGGTCATGTCACCCAGACAACTATAACATAAAAATAGGGG
>JAHCZF010000099.1:0-21514 GCA_024174645.1 Lemna minuta
TGTCCGCAGCGCTGTCACATCGCCTGCGAAGGAGAAGTTAAGAGGGAACATTTTTCCCACAAGGAAGAAATCGCGTAAGTGACATGTATAAATGGGGAAGGCTTTAACACCTTTGTGTTACCGCCCCAAACTTATTACCTGGGCCCATTAACCCGTGGGCCCATCATCTTCCAGCCATGAAGACCTCTTGCCACGTGGGCCACCTAGGCGTCCGCGTGGACTCGTGTGGCCCCGCCACGCGTCCCCGCCACATCAACGCCATGCAGGTGCCTGTGTGGGCTCGCGTGGCTCTGTCACGTGGCCTTGCGTGCCATGTTGCATCCGCGCGGGTCCCACGCTACACCACGTCAGCCCGCAGTTCTTGCAGGAAAATAACCCCCTTTTGCCATTTTTAAAGAGAATTAAATCCATAAAAATCAAAAATAAAATCTGAAAAAATCCAGAAAATTCACGAATCAATATCTTTAAAAATATAACTCCTTTTTGACGCAAATTTCCTCTATTGGTTCATAAATTTCTTTCTTTTTAATATCATGACATCTAAAATAAATTAAAAGAAGAATATAAGGTTAATTCAAAATAAACTTAAATGATCCTTATAAGAAGTGTATTTCATATCATCCAAACATTCTTTTCTTAAAATTAATTCTTCTAATCATCTACTAAAGTCAAAGTAAATCAAGGAAAGTAATTAATTTATATTTGTTTAACCTTGCAAAAGATTAATTATCAATAAAGCATTAACCCTAAATTGTGCATAATTATAGACTTTAATAAAATGGCATACCAATGGAGAAAATTCATAAAAACTATGATAACATGCATCATAATAACATAAAATAAGCATGCATATTAGTTACATAAGATAAGAATTTAAGTTAAATATGCATGTTATCACTGTCAAACCCTAATTGGTCACTCGAGTTATTATTGATGCATGAAGAAAATCACTAGGAACTACTCTAATATTTTTCTACTATTTTCTCTAACGATTTCATCCCATCTCATTCCTTGAGTCAATTTCCTTAATAACTGAGGGATAACAGTCCCATCTTGACCACACAATCATCTTCAAGGACTTTATGTCATATTTGATATATAATATTTTGGAGCTCTTATGGCCAGGGATTCAATAAGATGTCTTTGATGTCAAAACACTGTCATCCTTCCACAAGATGTCTTTGATATCTCAAGTCAAAGGACCATAGACACAACTATGACATAAAGCAACTTGATTAACAATCATATATAATACCATTCAATGATTCATATAAATCAATTCAGAGAACTCTTTCTCTAAAGAACACCCACTATCGATCGTGTCTCTACATTGATCTCTACAAGATCAACCATATTCATTGTATGAGTTAGATTAGATAGTGGGTGCTCTTTAGAGAGAAAAAAAAGTTCACTTAATTGATCGATATAAATCCCTAAATGTGATTATACCTAATTTTTAATCAAGTTGATTTATGTCATGGTTGTGTCGGTGGTCCTTTGACTTAAGATACACATACATCTTGTAAATGGATGATCATGTTTTTATTATGACTTATGAATCCCTTGCCACAAGATCTCTAAAATGTCATATATTAGATATGACATAAAGTCCTTAAAGATGATTTTATGGTCAAGATGTGATCATCTGCCCTTGATATTTGAGGATATTGACTCAGTGAATGAAATGTAATGAAATCTATGGTCAAGGTAATAAAAATATCAAATAAATTTATTAATTTCAAATAATTTGATGTCCTTCTTAAATATCTCATGAATAAGAATTTCTTAGAACATATATTTAAAAACTAATGATTATTGTATTATGATTTTATCATAATTTAATTCATCATTGCATATGCTTATGGACTTTATTACAAACATCACATAAGAATGACAATGAATAAATTTCATTTCAATGGATAGAAACAAGATACATGAGAGTATGATTGGCTTATAGGACACATAATATTCATCACACTTTTAGGAGGGATGCCTAAATTTACCATGATAGGTACATTGAGGAAATGTACCTTTGGTTTGGTTTTATTCTAGATGTTGTAGGAGGTCCTGTGCTATGTGAACTAGATTGTGGACACTATACACTAAATTCTTGATGCTATGTGAATAGAGGATAATGGAGCACTCAAGGGAGAGCACTAATGCTAATCCTAGAGAAACAAAAAATAAACATGACATTACGAACTTGACCACTAGAAAGTACCTTATCACAAATTTACAAAGAAATTTAGCATCGAAGTCTAATGAAATAAATTTCTATCATGAGAGGCAATGATGGGTCAAAGGCTAGAACGCTCTTAGTGATGTCACTCTAAATTTCATAGATTAGTTGTCTTGGTTGACATAGAATCTACTCTTAGAAATGAGTTTGGAGGTGACCAAAGTGATCCCAAAGGGATTGATCACCTTTTTTTCAAGCAAACATGAACTTGATAGAGGCAATGATGACCCAATGAATGATTTGTGACAATGTGTGCATATATTTTATGTACATCATGCAAGGTGTGAATGTGTGGCGTACTTGGCATGCACAGATTGTATGTGCGACATGTATGTGTGTCCTGCACATGGGCGTGTGTGGTATGCTTTGCACTCGTGCATTACATATGTGATTGGGGTTGTGAAGCCATAGTATTGATGGTCCACTAATGGCACTTGTGTTGCAACTGTAAGTGGCACTACTAGAGGCAACTGTGGAGGCAATAAACAGAGGGGCATCAATTGTTAATTGAAATGTGACAAGAAGTATTAGGCTCTCCTTGGGAAGGGACCCTAGGGCGGTGCCAAAGGCTGAATGACACTAGCCATGAAACCCTAAGGTAAGGCAACACTTGGGAGGTATCTAGTAGAATCAACTAGGTTGAAGTGATGATGGCAACAAAATGCCAAGTTAAATTAGGATGATGGAGGAAAGATGATGAAGGAACTTTGAACAGTACCAAGGGCTGGTCTCTATGCAATTCAATTGCTACAAGCAATGTCAGAACAACAACCCTAGGGCATATCTTACTTGAAGAAGAAAAATTCTCAATAAATGACATGTTGAGTTCATAAGTGACGTAGCTTTAGCACTGGAACGATGTATGACAATGGCTTAAATCTACAAGCTTTTCTCTACAAGAAGGGCTAGGTTTTGAGTCCACCGAACTAACCTCTTCTACCCTTAAATCTACTAGAGGTTGTGCTTTAATCCACAAGAACTTAAGCACTCTCAACAAGGAAGAACACTCAAAAAAGAAAGCAGAGCTCTCAAAATAGGATAACTTCAAATTGTGAGTTTAAGGGGTACAATGGGGAGCCTTATATAGGCCTCAGTGAAAAGGTGTCCAAGTGATTTGACCCTTGAAATGATAACTAAAAGTCTTGGAAATATAATACTAACATCATGCATGTGTCAGTGATTAGACTTGACACAACAAAATGAAGCTTCTAGGTTCATATTGGCCTAAAAAGATATTCTAGCATTTCTATAATCAGACACAAGATATTTGTGTCTCTAGGTGATCGTCTTTAGATTTTGTCAGCTTTTAGAGATTCTCCCAGGCCCATTAAGCTTTTCTGGGCCTCACAATTGGACTGCATCATATTAGGCCTTCACTTGTGGATATGTGACCTACATCAATAAGGAGAAACCTTAGGCTTATTTATAGGTTCAGGGTGGAGAGCCAAAATTACACTAAAATAATAGAAATAATAAGAAAAGAAACTCTAACAATAAGAGAAAGGTGGATCTTGAGCATAGGTCAAACAAAGAAAATGAGGTGAGACTAAGCTTGTGGGGGCGTCTTCTAGACATGGTGTCATGGGCAGGAAAGTGACTATGACTAGGTGATAATGTTGTGATCAATGGTGTGAATGTCAATGTCAACAATGTCAAGTTAGTCGGTGTTAGTGTAGATGTTGATGGCATGATCATTGACAGCACGGGTGGGAAATTTTATGAAGTTATTAATGAGAAAGAGAGTTTTCTATTGTTTTATAGCACAAAGACCCAAGTCACTTGATTAAAATCATAAATAGGTAACAAGAAATATCTAAAACCTTGAAGACTTTGACACCACAATTCAACATGGCAACCAAGACATCAACATCAGCTTTTCTCCTTTCCATTGAAAACTATTCTTTGAGGATAAATACCTTTTTCTCCACAAATCAAGAAAATGATATTTATCCCCAAAGCATAGTTTTTGATAGATAGGAGACATGCTGATATTTATCCCCATGCATCATATTTAAATTTCTTGAGAGGCAACTAAAGCAGTTGTCAGTAGAGTAACATGAGACCTGGATGACCCTATCATATAAACTAGTTCATCACATGAAGATCGTATAGACATATGATGACAATGAAGTCATCATAGATCAAGACTTTACATTTGAGGGCTTGCGTGAGTTGAATAGTTGAAAACCGATCAAGAACGATTATGGGGCATGCAAGACATGTGTATGAGTAACAGAACGTGATATAAGAGCAATGCTGAGGCCAGTTATACGAGATGAGGGTTCATTGGCAACACACATTGAAAGGGGGTAGAAGGAAGGGAACACTGCGTCACGTCCTATGATATTAGAGGAGGCACCCAAATCTGTTATCCAATTGACATTGCTGGAAGTTTTAGAGAGGGCACGTGTATCTTTTTTATGATCACTAATAATTCTGAGGAAGAAAAATCACAAGTAATGCTGGTCTCATATTGACAGAGGCGATCGTATTCCTTCCTAGATATAGCTACATCCTTCAATTCCTCGGAAGAGACTTGGTTTGAATGTGGGATCAATCACCCACTTGAAAACCGTTTTTGATCTAACATCAATCAGTTGAGTGATTATTCGAGTGCTCACAAAAAAACCGTTTGCCCATGTCCTCATTCGACTAGAATCAGTGCTCCGTGTCTTCCATCATTCGAGAGTTCTCCCTTGCCTCTACCATCAGCGTCTTTCATAGAAGATGATTTAGTATGAATCATAGACTCTAGTACATCCATTCGTGATAGGTGTGCATGTATCTAAGCTGGAGTAGGACTCACATAAAGATTTAAAATCTTATTTTTTTGTCTCCTAACAGTTAGGCCAAGATGCAGATAATAGTTCTACAAATATGGTGTCGTTCTCCAAAGATCTTCTTAACTTCGATGGTGATAGGTTCATATGAATATTTTCTCTTCCCATAAGCTCGTCAAGGTACCATATCACTCAACTAAGGGCATAGATTTGGATTTCTTCAAGAACCTTCTACAATCGAGATATGTTGGTCTTATAAGAATGGAGTTCATGCACCATGTCCCACATTTTCTTTGCAGACGATTGATAACGGACATGGCATGCTGCAATGGATTCCTCTATGCTATTAGGCATAAATATCCTGCCATTATTAGCTGCGCGATCTTAAGACTAGTCCTTCGGCTCATCATTTGTAAGACTATGCTTCTTTTTGGGAGACCCCTCAAATTGAGAGAAAGACTTTTCCCTTAGCCTAAATTGAGGGGAATCAAGCTTGATAGAGAAGCCCAAGCGGTAGAATGCTTCTAATGGTCTCCATTCTCGCAATAATGGTTATTTCTTAGAGAACGTTAAATAACCATACTTCCAAGGCTTCGCAGGGTTTTTAGTTAAACCGCACCTGTATCCCAACGAAGACTAAAAGAATTCACAAAGGTGACGTAGATTCTACGTCTTTAAAAACCCTGAATACCTCAACCCGAAGCAGGATATGTAATCGATACGTCAGCTTTAACATGCATCCCGTTTATGGCATGCATCTATACAGTGGATCATCCCGATCATATCCCATGTAGAAGTCTATAAACATGGATGGATGAGATAGGTATAAAGAGAAGAGAAGTGTGAATATAAGAAGGAAAAACAGCTCGATCATCTCAGAGTTAAATAGTTTAACCATGGTGATAAAAGGCCCCATCGATACATGTTTAAGATGAGACTACGAGAGTGCTATTCGTAATCCGGCAATGTCTAGATAAAGAGGAAGGGAGGAGAGGGAGAGAAAGAGAGTGCGCGAGCGCAAGTCTGTATGTTTGAGTGAGAGAGAGGGAATAGCCTTTATTTTTTGCTGATCTCGTATGGAATGCAAAACAATCAATGAAGTAAAACCTTCGCTCATCTCTCTCTCTCTCTCGTATATCTATGTGACATTGACTAATCAACTCTGGCTTCCATCCATGCCACGATATCCTCAGCAACCTCCTCCCCTTCAGGCTCAAACAATAGATCATGCAACAACCCATCATATATCTTTGAGGGATTTGTCCTCTGAGCAAGCTGCCTCATGGAGCTGGCTCGTAGCTGCCGGCTCGGTGACGGTGTCGGCCGAGCCATGCAGAGCCAGGAAGGGCACACTCACTCTCCCTAGATTCTCCCTGCAAGAAAGCAGTTATGCGGAGGATCTCGTACCCTGTTCTCACTCTAAGAGCTCCAGTGAAGACTAGAGGGTCCGAGTACTTTGCTTCCAAGGCTGTTGGGTCTCTGGATACGGCAGAGTCTTTCTTGTCTGTGGCTCGCAACTGGTACCTTGGCATCAGGAGGGAGACTATCGGTGCCACCAGCTGGCCAGCGTTTTTATGGTTTAGAGAACGGGAGAGAGGGGAAGAGCAGAGAAGAGCAGAGAAGAGAAAGAGGTGCATATATATGTAACGATAAATTTAGAGGTAGAGAGGGGGAGAGAGATAGATAGAGAAAGCTACAAAAGTATGCATATAGAATTATCGATGGGCAGAGATTCAGAAGAGACATTAAGGGAGAATAAAGTGAAATAAGATAGAGAGAGACATGCACAAAAACAAATAAATAGATACGCAGATCCACATAGAGAGAAAGAGAGAAACGGGGGTGGGAGAAAGAAGAGATGATAAATGTTCATATGTCGTCATATCGATATAGACTTACAAGTGAGACATGAATTGATAAGAAAGTGAGAGAGCGAGACGATACATGTATATATATCGATAAACAGAGAGAGACATAGAGACATCGATAGAGAGAGAAGAGAGGATGATACATACATGTAGTTAATCGATAAAGGCTGAGCAGGGAGGGAGGGGGAAGAGATGGAGATCGATAGAGAGAGAGGGGAGAGGGAGACAAAGAGGTAAGGAGATAGAGATGAAGGATATATTGATGGATTGGAAGACAGAGAGAGACATAGACACATCAATAGAGAGAGGGATTGAGAGAATGATACATTCATGTAGTTGATCAATAAAGGCAGACAAGAGAGGAGGAAGAAATGATAGAGATAGATGGATAGAAGTAGAGAGAGAGGGGAGAGGTAGTGAAAGAGGTAAGGATATAGAGATGAGGGATATATATTGATGGACCACTATGCACCCATAAGTATTGATGTATCAACAAAAAGGAGAATGTGTGAGAATGAGAACGAGAGAACGAGAACGAGAGAGTAGAACACATATGGATATGCCAACAACAATAGAGAA
The DNA here is from genome assembly GCA_024174645.1 of Lemna minuta. Lineage (NCBI taxonomy): Eukaryota > Viridiplantae > Streptophyta > Magnoliopsida > Alismatales > Araceae > Lemna > Lemna minuta. Next base: position 7,467 of record JAHCZF010000099.1, read on the forward strand.
CGAGAGGGAGAAGAACACATGCATAGATATGTCAACAAAAATGGGGAGAGAGAGAGAGGTATAAATCTATAAATACAAAAAAAATCGAGAGAGAGAGAATGAGAGAGAGGTACATATATATAGGTGTATCAACAAAAAAATTTAGAGATATACTTAGAGAGAGAAACACATAAATAGATATATCTACAAAAATAGAGAGAGAAACTGAGAGAGAGAGAGAGAGAGAGAGAGAGAGAGGACACATAAATAGATATATCTACAAAAATGGAGAGAGAGAAACACAAATAGATATAACTACTCAAATAGAGGGAGAGAATGAGAGAGCGAGGAACACATAAATAGATATATCTACACAAATGGAGAGAGAGGCTGAGAGAGAGAGAAACACATAAATAGATATATCTACAAAAATGGAGATACAGACAGAGAGAGAGAGGAACACATAAATAGATATATCTACACAAATGGAGAGAGAGACTGAGAGAGAGGAACACATAAATAGATATATCCACAAAAATGGAGCGAGAGACTGAGAGAGAGGAACACATAAATAGATATATCTATAGAAATGGAGAGAGAGACTGAGAGAGAGAGAGGAACACATAAATAGAGATATCTACAAAAATGGAGGGAGAGAATGAGAGAGAAAAACAGATAAATATATATATCTACAAAAATGGAGGGAGAGAATGAGAGAGGGAGAGGTACACGCACATGTGTATATATATATATATATATATATATATCAGCAAAAATCGACAGAGAAAGAGAATGAGAGGGAAAGAGAGAGGAGAGAGAAAGAGAGGTACGTCTATCAGTATATCAACAAAAATGGAGAGACAGCGAGGGAGAGTGAAGTAGACATATATATAGAGAGAGAGAGAGGGAGATATCGAGAGAGAGATATACGCCTACCGCGAGCACAGGGTGAGTAGGCTGCACTCGAATCGCCGGAGAAGAAAGAATAACTCCCCGGAGACGCGCTGCCACATCCGTGTCCAGCGCCGCCTGCCCCAGCTTAACATCAATTACGATTCCCCCCAAACTACCATACGAGGAAATAAAGTAGGGTTTCCTCACCTTGAGAATAATGGATCCGCCAGTAGAATGTCCGAAGCAGAAACATGGCAATCCCCTGTTCTCTTCCTGCATCTTCCCCAGGAACGATTTCTGCATAAAACGAGGCAATGAAAAAATTGGAAAACTTTTTCGAGCTCTGACAGTTTCTTAAAAAAACGAGAAAATGATTTTCAAAGATTTCAAAAGAAAAAAAAAAGATGAGCTGGCGAAATCGCTCTAGTTAGAAAACGGAACTGAAAAAATAAACCCGATTTCTTACTTGGATTCGGAAAGGACGGAAAGTCAACTATACTCAGATGAAATCATGCATATAAATGCGAGAATGAATTTTACGGTTAGGAATTGATGGACGCACCGTATCTGCCACGGCGTAATCTAGAGAGTGCACGTAACCGTGCAAGCCGTCGCTGCCACCGTGTCCTGAATAAAATAATATTACAAAAATCCAATTGAATCATTAGATCATTTTACAATGAACTTACCAGTCCAATCCATGGCGTAAACTTTGAATCCGCCCTCGTTTAATCTTCGCGCAAACGAGTCGTACCGACCGCTGAAATTCGTAACAATTTATTTTTTTTCGCAATGAAAAGTTTAGTCTTTAAAAGGAAATTATTTTGTTCTACCTGTGTTCGTTCAGACCATGCAAAATCAGCACCAAGCCCCTAAAATAAAAAATCGACGCGGAATATAAAATTGACGCTAATTTTGAAATTTAGAAAGTAAATTACTCACTTGATCGGAGCGTTAATCGGAGTCCAAGATCTCGTGAACAGAGTGTCTCCGCGAGAAGTGACAAAGAGAGAGAAATCTCTCTTCGATTTCCCTGTTCCGAGACTTTCCACCACGCGCTTTATAGCCATCGCGCGCCTGACCGCCACGCCAGCATCACGCGAGGAACCATTTCTCCTCGTAGCCACCACCGCCGGAACCCTTACTAAAATCGGCGATCCGAATTTCCTCCGGAGAGGCGTTAGAACCAGAATAACGAGCATTTTCACTACCAGAATTAGGGCGCCCAAGGCTCGCAGCGAAAGGAGGGCGTGGAGGCGGTTATTTGCGCCGGAGGTAAGAAAAATCGGCGCCGATGCAGGTTTCATTCTCAATTCTGCGGCTTTACTCGGAAACTTTAGATCAAATTGCGTTTGTTGCAAATGACTGCGAGTTTTTAGGTTTTCATATTGTCGCCCCGGGACGATCAAAAGGCCGAGACGATTTCCGTGACCTACGAAATTGCTCGCTCCTATCGGTGTCATAAAGATATTTCTTCTTCCGTTTCAGCGGAAACCGCATTAATCAGGAGAAAATAACCGATGCACAGAAGAAAAAGAATTCCGATTTACCGATTACAAACGCCACCTCGGAGACATGATCCGATATAGCTGCGATGTGGGAGCAGACTGCGGCTAGAGATGCTCGAACGCGAGGAATGGAGAAACGAGAAAGTTCGAACCTAGAGGCACGCACGTGTATTTATATCATTCAGGAAATTTCTCGATCACTCCTTGTCAGTCAGTTTAATTGAGAATTACTCTTATCTCTCGCTAAATTGTATATATACTTAGAAAATCGCAAATTATCTGAGGTATATTCCTGAAAAGGTTCTACTGCAATTTTAAAAAGTAAACGGACGGACATTTTCGTGACAAACGGGGGGTCGCGAGTGTCCCACGTGTTAAATTACGTTCTTCGCATGTGGCCATTACTATTGGGCTTCATCTCGTGAAGGCGACGGGATGGATATTTTGGCCGGCAGCCCGTTTCTGGAAGTCAGTGGAGGTAGAGGCTGTTAGGTGGAGAGAGAGGAGAAAGAGTCACTATTGGATGGAGAGAGAGATAGAGAGATAGAGGAGAAAGAGTCACTATTGGATGGAGAGAGAGATAGAGAGAGATAGTTGGATAGACTAAGGGCAATTAAATAGAGACAAGAGAGAGAAAGCCATGTTTGGATAGAGAGAGAAACAGAGAGGGTAGTTAGATAGAGAGAGCAATTGAGTAATTGACATAATGATAGAGAAGAGAGAGAGCCACTTCTTGATAGATAGAGAAATAGAGAGGATATAGAGAGAGAGGGATTGAGAAAACAGACAATACGACTGAGAAGGAGACTAGAGAGGGAGAGATAGATACATAGAAAGATAGGCATCATGATTAGCAAGATAGACAAATAAGCATTTAGAGAGAAAAAGTACTGTCACATAGAGAAGAGAGAGAGAGAGAGAGAGAGAGAGAATGAATCAGTGTATGAAAAAGATTTAGAGAGAGAAGATTCGAAAGATAATAATGGGGGGAGAGTGAGTCACCACAAAAGAGTAATGCATTCACAAGATTTGTATGGAACTTCAAGAAAGAAGCAATCTCCAGAGTCATTAAGAAAGAGACACTCAATGAAGAATTAAAATATATTTTTTTAATTTAAGGATGATCACCAAAATCTGTTATCACCAAGTGCAAGTACTTTCCACTCGATAGGTCGCTCATCCCTCTATTGCCGGAGCCTAAGCACGCTTAATTTTGGAGTCCCTCTCTACTTTGGCGCCCCTCTTTATACTCGAGAAGGACTGGAGAATGAAAAACATTAACTAACACTCTCATTGATTCTAAGACCCGACCATTATCTATGACAAAGGAAATTCTCCAACTATGAAATCTTCGTATTCTGAAATGCTGCTGGCTATGGAGTCCAAACTTTTAGATGTAGGATAAATGTTCAATCGAGAGATTACAAAAAGTACTTCGACCCAATGATTTCAATGGGTGGGTGCATGGAAATTATTTATGACCATTGATGAATAACTAGATTCCCCATTTCAAAGGTGGAATTCCAATCGCCAAGAAGATCAAACACATTCATGTTTGAGCTAAAATAATTCCACTGGTATTTTGGTCAAGGTATGGAAGCCATCTTGGATGGAAATTAGTGTGGCTTCATTTCTTCAAGTATATTTCCTTGAACTTACACATATCACCTCGAAATTTTGAACTATTCCTTTGAGAAATATACCGACTCATGTAGATTAGGTCTTTGATCGACTAAGTCAAATGCTAATTATCAAGTTTGACATCTAGAGACTACTTGTTTCAAATCAACAAATTTTCTTGTTTGAATCCCATAATTTTTCTCTTCCCAAGGTAATCTCTTAAGCTCCCATATTTTCTCCCATTAAAAAAATCTCAATTGATGTTTCCCAAATCTCTTTATGAGTTCTTAGTGGTTGCCTTTTTTAGGTAAAATGCAGTCTTGAACTTGAGAGTTGTTGCCATCAAAAGACATTTGGATCCCAAACTTTTTTTGAGAGTGAACATCATAGTGAAAGATGATCTTCTAGGAAATCCATGGAGTCTTATGATCTCATTGAAATGTGCCTTAGCACATTTGAAATGTGTCTTATGATCTTATGATCTCATTGAAATGATACATGAAGTCTCCTTGAACATGGAGTGATACAAGAATTTACCACAACGACGGTCAATTTTGCATCATTTTCATGGGGAGAAAAATCTATCAAAATTTAAACTTAATATTTTTCAATTTGATTGATGATCCTATCAAGGATCTGTTCTAAAAAACTCAAAATCAAAATCAAAATCAAAAAAATAATAAAAATGATTCAAGTTTTAAGAAAATTACAAAATACATCTCGATTTGATTGACAATCAGATTGAGGATCAGGCTCTTTGCCTCAATCGATACCTGGGCCTTGGTCGTTGATTGATAGAGGATCACTTTGGCAGATCAGCGATTGGATCAAGGGATTGAACCTTGTCTATGTGATTCAATCTCATCTATGGGATTTACCACCATTGGATCTGATCTGGTCACTGATCGTCATTTTTCTTCTTCTAGGGCATCTATAGTTTTTGTACCTTCTAAGGAGTCTAGCTATGCCTCCTCCATGAGGCTCATACACAAGAACATTTCGGAGAGATTCCCTCAGGCTGTTTGTATTCTCTTGAGTAAAATATATACGGTAAATAATTTGATTTTCATTGTGATTCATTCAAATTTTGTCAACATATGGATGAAAATTGGATAATTTCTGCACGAGTGATAATCAACAGATTGATCAGGCATCATCAGCTTTCAATAGGGAATGATAGTCAACTACCACAATAATCAAATGGTATCAGCCAACCTTCGTCCTTGATTTTTTCAGGAAATTTTGGGGAGGCAGCGACAATGGCGAAGGCTTCCACGATACGGAACCGCGAGCGGCGCTGCCTCCCAGCAAGGAGGTGAAGTGCATGCGCGGGTGCTTCCGCGACTGGTCTGCGCATGCGGAGGCTTCAGCCATATGGAATCGTGTGCCGATGCCTCTGGGCATCGAGTCATAGCGCTTGAGGCGGTCATTTCCACATCTACCCACCGACGTTGCCCCCTGATGGAGAGGCGGAGCATCGGTGGGCGACGCTCCCATGTAGGCGACGCACCCTTGACAGGAGACGTCCCTGCCACCTCCGCCTTCGCACCACTGGGCTGGCCATTGGTCGGGCCGTTTGGGCTTCCACGTGAGCTAGGGGGTGGGAGGCCTGATAGAACCGGCCTCAGGGTGGTCTGCTTGGGACAATATTCGGACCACCAACTGGACCGCCTAGCCTTTTACCCTTTTCGTTTTTTCTCTCTCTTTGGTATAGGCATGGGGTCCGGGGGTCAGACAGAGGACAGAGCCTTGTTCGGCAGCCGCCCACTGATGGGCGGACTGCTAACTGAGTCTGTTGTCCAGTCAGAAGGGTCTCGACCTCCATTGACCAGTGAACAAATAATGAAATGGGGAAAGAGAGAGTGATGGAAGGAAAGAGGGAGTGAAATGTGGAAAAGGAGAGAGAGATAGCGGGAACAAGGATAAAAATTGGGAAGGAAGTTACAGTGCGAGCGGGAACATTGATGACAATACAATGGGCGTTAGATCTGAGCAGTAAGTCAAGGAGTTGGCCGGCAGAACCCAAAAGATTAGAGTAGAGATCGAAACTAGCAACGTCATGGGCGGCATGAGTAGTAGAGAAGCAGGAGAGTTAGATAGTGGGGTAGGGGTTGATGGGGTAGATAGTGATAAGAGAAGAGCAAGATCCATCGGAGTAGGTAGATGAAGTGTGTCCGTTGGAAAGGACAAAGAGGATGAAGTAGCTATAGGGGATGGAAATAGTGTTAGAGGTGGAGTAGATGAGAAGGTGGAGGAGAAATAGGGAGTAGACTCAAAGATTATGACATCAGTAGAGACAACATACTTGCGTTGATCTAGAAAATAGACTTGATAGGCTTTTTGCGTTCAGCGAGTAGCTAATGAACACCCCTTTGACATAACGGGGTGCCAACTTGGATATATTAGAAGTGTGATCATGACCGAAGGCCACCAAACACTCAAGGAGGCAATGTAAAGAGGTCACAATCAAGGTGGAGATGACAAAGGGGTACTCCATTGCCAAGAGGAGACAAGGGCAAGCTGTTTAGGAGATAAACAGATGTAAGAAGGGCATTAGACCACAAAAAATGGGAGATTCCCATTTCTACCTAGAGAGTGTCAGTCATGTTGAATAGGTGAGGGTGTTTGCCCTCGGCAACACTGTTTTATTGAGATGTGTGCGGACACATGGTTGGTAGAGGATGCCACAAGATATACATAAGTTATGAATAACAGTCTAAAAAAATTCAAGAGCATTATCGGTGCAGAGAATTTTGGTGGATTTATTATTGAGTGCAGATCTCTTGAAGAAACTAATGAACAAAGGGCAGAACATTTGTGCAATCTTTGAGATATCTAAACTCAAGAGAAATCATCTACAAAAACTAATATAATAATGAAAGCCCAAGATAGATTGTTGTTGAGAAGGTCTCCACACATCACTATAAACAAAATTAGAAAGAGATTTACTAAGAACAAATTCTAAGGGGTAAGAGGCACGACTCAAGAAAATGTTTTCCTAGAAGACATGACTCGCACTCAAAGGAGGAAATAGAAATCTATGAGAGAGCTCGATGAAGTTTAGAGATACCGGGGTGGCCAAGCAGTTGATGCCACTAGAGTACAAAATCAATTGAGGAAAGGAGACGAGAGCACATATGAAAGATGATCAAGGACAAGCTCACAAAGTCTACGTCCAGCCTCACGCCCCAAACTAATCCTCTTTCCCTTTGCAAATCTTGAAAGGTACAATGGTAAGGAAGGAATAAGATAGAGAAAAATAAGGCTTTAGTGATGGCATTGATAGATTAGAGGTTGACAAGGAAATTAGGAACATATTGGACTTGAGATAGCTGGAGTGAGGAGGTCAGATTGGCAGCGTAGAATAGGCATGGCCATTATCTAACACTCTCATTACTCTGACCATTATCTATGACAAAGGAAATTCTCCAACTAGGAAATCTTTGTAATCTGAAATGCTAGCTATGGAGGGAATGACTAGCCATCATGCCCTTGATTGCGCCCTCGACCCCCATCTATGTAGTGCTCCTTTCCATTAGAATTGGGAATTGACAATGCCATAGAGTCAGACGATGCATGGGGGGGAGGGGGAGGGGAGGTGCAGGTGATGGTAAAAGAGGAGTGCCGATCGACACATGGAGAGCGGAATAGAAGGTTGTGGTGAGAGTTGAAAGGCAAGTCTCTCTCAATGTAGATCCTCGGATCTGAGAGGACATTGAGGTCAAGGCTTGCAAGAAAGATAACCACAACAAGTTCCTCTTGATAACATCATTGAGTTTTAAGATCAACTGTATACCACTGATATAGCTCCCAATTGAGTGAGAAGTCTAAGAATAATGACATAATAGTCTTGAAGGCGACGTCATGATTGCTTCTGCTTGGAACAACTGCTCATATACCTCAACTTTCTAGGAGATATTAGACTCATAGCCATACATAGAAGCCCATTTGTCTCAGATATCTTTGGTCGGTGTAATGAGCTGCATAGGCTTACTAATCAAAGGAATTGCTAGCTTGAGAAACCATACTGTGACGGCTTGATCCTCGATGAACTACGATGTATGACTAGGATACCCAATTGGGGGAGGGTTGTCTGTGAGAAAAGAGAGACGACTGTGAATCTGTAGAAAATGCCAGAAGCTAGCCAACCAAGTGACATAGTTTGTCTCGTTGAAGATAATGTAAGGATTGTGAAGATTGTAGAGGACTGTATTCGGCAAAGAAGATGATGAAGCAATGAGCGGCTGCACTATTTGTCCAAGAATAAAGATCAACGGTAATGTCGAAGTAGTGGGCAACGTTGGTTGCATTACTAGAGTAGAAGTAGGGAGTGGCTGGTCTGCTAGGGGTGGCATAATGACATGAGAGGGAAGAATAGGCAAAGATTTTCGATGGAGAGTCCTCATTCACCATAATCGTAAGGTGACTTGCCCCCAAATTCAATAGGCTAGGGACCGGCTAGGAAAAGCAATAAATGTGACTATGACATGCCCCAAAAGTTAGACAGATAAATCATTCGTTTCTCCCTTATACAGCCCTTCAAATAAAAAAAATTCAAAAGAGAACTTGTAGATCTTAAAATTATCTATTAAATGATATATAAAGTCAATCTATTTCATTAAGAATAATGAGAGATAGGTCGGAACAAAGATTATGGGAAAATTTTCATGGGCATAATTTTTTTGTCCAAAAATATTGGATTTAGGTCATCAAAATAGCTTCAAATCCAATTGTCTTTCAAAAAAAAGTTTGTAGATCATAAAAATCTTCTTCTAATGATATCTAATATGAAAAATTTTTAGCAAAGAATAAGAAGATATGACCTTTTGAAGATGACGCTCAGAAAGCTAAAGGTTTTCAAAAAAAGGCAAGATTGAAGACATTAGGGCACCATTTGAAATGTTCTTTGGCTTGAAACAAATGTTTTCAATGCTTCTAAATCTAATGCATGAGGTTTCAGGTTAATCTAACTTTAAAAGAGAAAGATATAACTGATTTAAGCTAACTGCACGGAGAGGTCCACCGGAGCAATGGAGAGTTGATGCCCGGGCAACAACGGGAAGATCTAGCGCTGCCATGACAAACCCTAGGTTAGAGCTTTGATAACTTGTGGAAAATAGAAAATAGAAAAGAGATAATGATATTGATTATGGAAAATATGAGAAGAGAGATAGTAGCAAATCTAGAATTACAAAATTGTCATGATTGATGATGCAAAAGAATGGGGGCAATGAGATCTTAGAAGTTGGGCTAGATTTAACTATCCAAACCAATCCTATTCATCATCCACAAAATTTGATAGATATATTTAAAAGGGAATAACGTAAGAAATAAATAAAAGGTGCTAAAGAGGAGAGAGAAGAAAATGAAGGTCATATTCTTATAGGGGAGAGATTGCCCAAGATATAAAGGAGTAATTGCCCCCAAAGTAGTATGTTATATCAAAGGTACAATACCAAGGTCCGATTAAACAAAATGTAAGAGAGAAACATGCACACATTCACATCTTTTATTCACACTTTCCTTCAGATTTGTGACACACATAGCTTGACACAAAGTAAATAATAAGACTTACTCCTTTGACCTTTGGTAATGATATCAACTAGGTTCTCCAAAATAGAAATATATAGATTGAAGATTAGGTCATGCAAGATCTTCTCCCCTTAAGTTGAAAATCCACACCATCATGAATACTGCACATTATAAGGATTGAATTTTTCTGATGAAAATGACAACTTGTTTACTGGATGCATCCTTATAGCAGTTCCAACGATAAATCCATTATCAAGAAGTAGGTATCCCTCTAGTCAATAAAATTCCTCTACACTAGATTCAAAAGAAGAGGCTATGCTTCTTGAACGATCACATAACCAGAATACGTAAATTATTCTGATGTGAATTTCTCATCATCACATTCTCAAGCATATCCAACACCTTAAAAGGTCTCGACTTCCCTGTGATGATGCAATCACTAAAAATACAAGCCCCTTCATTTGAGATCTCTTGAAAGAGGCTGGAACTCTCTATGCAACAGATGAGTGAAGCATTATAAGTAAATGAATCGACTTAGCATCAAAAAGTGTCATAATCATATAACTCAACAATCCTATCAATTTTATGTACTAATTAGCATCATAGAGTAATGGGGAATGATCATTCCAAAGATTTTCTAAAGGGGCATGTGGTGAAAGACTCCTTGTTCGGAGTCCCAAATTTAGCCTGTAGAGGAAAATTTGGGACATTTTTGTGTAAGGATAACACGGTCGTGTCGTTCCTGTAAGAAAAAAATCCTCGAAAAAGTTAATTGACTTGTCCACATCTTGGACGGACGGTCCTAAGTGCAGCCCCCATAAAATTGTTTTCCTTTGAACCACTCATGGTTCAGTTACCACAATACTTGATTCTATTAACTTGTCTTCAAGAGACAACATCAGCATCCACAAGAAAGTGTACGAATTTCTAGATGTTAGATCATGGCGATTTCTTAAAATCGCAATCCATCGCGTACTTTCCAGTGTGACGCCAAAATGCTAAAAAAATGATTCTTGGGCATCCTCTTAGCGTTAAGGGCAGTGATGAAGCTGGGCACATCGAAGAAAGGGGACCATTGAAAATAAATTAAGGAATGATGTGTTGGTTGCAGTAGCGTAGACAGTTTTGGAGTGCAACGGGAAGGTGTAAATTGCTGAAAGATAAGAGCAATGCTAGACTTGACGAGGTGCCTACAGACAACTCGTACAACCTTCTTGGATCAAGAATTGTAATCACCAACTTTTGATATAGAGGAAAATTCAAATTATAAAGTTTATGTTCCATTAAATCATAGATATCAAGATGGGGAAGAGGTAATGGGAAATCTATTTAGATATCTAGTGGGAAATATATAGGGGCTTGGAATACTATATTGCTTTGGAATTTCCATGGAACTGACAATGTACATAGAAACTGGGGATAACCCAGTTTAAGATAGCGAGTTGGATTGTAACTAGAACACCTGTTGAGTTTCTAAACTGTAGCCTCTTCATTGCAAACATTGCAATGAACATTTGAACATTGAAAATCAAATGGTCATTCTATATAAGAGCTTTTAGATCTAATGATCATCTAATGATCATTAGATTAGATGATCTAATAATCTAATGATCTAACATTTGTCAGATAATCTAATGATCAGAAGGAGTTAATAAATTGGTGAATCAAAGTTCGAGGAGGGAGACTTGGCGATGATTTACCTATAAGCCGGATCAAGTTTCATCAATGATGGCCTCAAAACATAGACAAATGAGTACCGGTCCATTAAAAATATAAACTTATTTGGCTCCAACACTAATTTATCTGATCTATACTTTTATAAACTTCCTTTAATCACCTGAATTTTTACATATAACTACACGAACCTTTAAAAGTTGGAGAGTGTCCCAAATTCACCGTAAATATCACGGAATGACTGGAAAGTGCCGGCTGTGAACAAGCGATGGATCTTAGGATCAGAGAAGAAATAGATTTGCAAAAAAGAGCATGATGTCTTTCTTGAGAGCTCTTCTCTGAAGGCGTCTTCATTCTTTATTCAGGGCTTCTTCCATCCAGACTCTTTCTTAGGTAGGAGAATTCAGAAAGATTCATGAACCTACAACTATTTGAGAAGACTTGGATCGAATTCAACATGTGATGAGGAATAATCTAACAAGATACCCATTTTCATGATCGACGAATCCAAAAATACTCTGATAAATGTTACTTCTCTATGTAGGAAAGTTGTTTCTGGAAAACCACAACTAGTATTTGAGAAGAGCATTTGGACCATACCTCTTTGGTATCTCATGTTTTCAAAGAAAAAGTTTTTAAAAAAACTCGGCGAATTTTCTATCAACGATATGAATTCACATGATAAACTCGCACAGATGAGCTCCTGTCTCTGCTGTAGACACCGGTCTCATGGAATTCCTAAAACCAGATTTTCCTCTATTGTTTTCCCCAAATAGTTCTATAATGTGGTTTACAATCTGTTAGAAAAATATCTCCGCGTCATCTTCCTCTGAGTAACCTTTGTGGAGTTGTATTTTCAAGTATTCGATATCATACCTGCCTTTCTTTGATATTCCTCTTCCTCTGTATCAAAGTCAATACAAGAATGGCTTGAAAGATTTGAATCCTTCACTTTAAATTGGATAAGAGGATTGCCCATTTACCTGTGCGGCAGCGTGAATTGTGGTGCTCCTGCATCGCGACAAAGAAAAAGAAGGAAATATTAGAGAGAAAACTCTCAACTCCACTTCCCTCTGGCCTCCCAATGTTAGCGACTCTTGACATGACGTCATGCGGACCAGATAACCGCTATGAAGAACGAACTGAATCGTGGCAACTGCAATGGCAAACATGGAGGATGTGGAGTTACCGAACAGAACGGTAAATGACTCTTTTTTATTACCATAACCTATTGCAATTCTTTGTAAAACCGGCTTCATTCAAATACCTCGATGAACTCCTCTATTTCTTCATCTACGGTTCTTCTTCTTGTCGGGTTTTTCTTATCCGTCTTATTCTAGGAATTCTTCTCGCTCTTAAGGGTTTCACCTTTTGTTTTCTTATATTCTCAGATTTCTTCTTATATCTCTTTCTCTCCTTCATCATCATCTTCTGCAACTCCTTCCTTTTCATCTTATTTTATCGAATCTTTACTTGTTCTCCGGAGTCTTCGTCCTCGTACTCTTGAACGCTTTTTATTGATCCTCTGATCATGGGGTTTCGCCTTGTTTTTCTTCTCATCTATTGAATAGGTGACGGATTGTCGTCGGAAAGTCAGAGTCCAAAAAAGAATTGAGATCAACTCTTGTTGATAGTGCTGCCTCCTTCAAGGATGATTTCGTCATTTCTTATTCTTTCATAGCTATTGACGATTGATTGAACAGATTTATCGGAAGGGAATTCAGGTGATGACTGGACAGTTTACCTAATTCATCTGTCAAATTTCTAAAGTCTATCCCGGACAGTTTGCTTCTCCCAGCGGATATGCGACTTAGCCCAAGTAAGGAATTCATGAACTCGACTTCCTGCGAACTGTGGTATCAGGCGCCAACAGATAGGATATTACTCGTGTTCTTCTTCATCATCATCATCATCTTCTAAATCTTCTTTCCGTCCGCTACAGATAGTCGGGATCTTTGACCGAATAAGCGTCGTTCAGGTGACAGAGACCTTTGAATATGTGTTTTCTGTCTGCATTCATTCGACATCCCCCAGAATGGGCGTATCTAGGATTACGACTGTTGTATTTAGGGCTGACGTGGCAAGCTATTCACAAACCCTTTATTGGGCGGGGAAAAGGAGAGTGCAAAATTTGCCCTCGAAATCGGTCCGCAATCAGAAACATCCGACACGTAAGACTGAAAATAATGCCCCCATCATTGCTATGAGTCAAAAAATAGGATATCAAGCTGGGCGACGAATAGGATATCAAGGGGAAAATAGGATATCAGGCACCCGACGACAAGATACACTTCAAATTTCCAGCTGGGCGACGGTCATCGTTCTCATTTGAACCTTTCCAAATCGTTGAGCATTTTACCTTCTGCTTCCTCCCTCTCCACAGCCATGAGTCGTAGGGCGCCTAGAAGAGTAGTCCACGAGAGGATTCAGAAAATCGTAGCGCGTCAAGTTAGCTTCTCCAAGCGGCGACAAGGCCTCTTCAAGAAGATAGCCGAGCTTTCCACTCTCTGCGGCACTCAGTCTGTTTTCCTCACCAAATCTCCATCAGGAAGAACTTACTCGATCGGAGAACCCGACGTGGAGAGTGTCATCAATCGTTTTCTGAACGATCGACCGGTCGGGGGGCTGGTTGATAACATGCAATCTTAACATGATAAAACATGATTATTAATGCAATTTAAGGCATAAAACATTACATTTATGTGCATGTTATCATACTTTGAGTGCATTTCTATCATTCTATGCATATTTATGTCATAATCTCAAAAATACACTAAATTAGGTTAATTATGATGAATTAACGATAAATAATTTTATAACCCATCTTTACTTGAGATTATG